>BPUM01001206.1:0-62040 GCA_020521455.1 Prunus kanzakura | reverse complement strand
TTCACTTTCTTATTTGGGTTTTTCGGTCTCCTATCAGATTTGCAGTTTGCTCACTCATAATTGTTGATTTTGTTGATGATAGCGAACCTCTTTGCTTAAATTATGCACAGAACATCTTTATTCATACTAGTCCAGCTTTAGATGAAAATGAACGACATCATGAATTTCTATTTAATCTAGAAAGCTCCCTTCTTTTGCATTAATTGGGGATACTTTAGTCTAGCACATGCAAACATCACTATATTACTGCTTGGGGAAGCAGTCTTTTTCTATCAATGGCCTTAACATGGACACCTGTGGCTAAACTTGACAACTGCAACATCAAATAGTTTCAGTTTTTCTCACACTAGCTTAGTGTCAACTGTCAAAGCATATAACTTTTCATATGAAAGGTCATTCTGGCATGGCCAATGCTTCTGACACAGCTTGTGGGAAGCTGAGATATGCTAGAATCAGTTTAAAAAGCTAGGCCTCTATGCAAATTATCTTTGGGTTTCACAAGTCTTGAAGGGCCGTGCTTGTGTTTGAAACTTACACAAGGTGATCTTTGGTCTTCCTTCACTGCCTTATCACATATTACAGGTGTATTCTCAAATTCCACATATTTTTAAATGTAATGCTGGCCTAGAAATTAGACTAATTTGTTACTTTTCCTTCAAGTTTTTCTTTTTCATTAATACTTATATGGAACTATTTATTAAGTTTTATCTAAATCTGTTTTAATGCAGGTAAACCTGACAAAGTATGCACTTCCCAAGGTGGTCGTTTCCCACCATTCTCTTCTGAGGGAAAGCCTCCACGACGGGTGAACAAGGGACCCAAAGATCTGACCCTTTGCAGGGTGTTCCGCAAAAAAACTTGCTGTGATGTATCCCAGACACATCCTGCACTGGTATCCGTTAGGAAGTTGGCTTCAACAGGAGAAGCTAACCCAGAGTGCTTGCAATTATGGGAATTACTGGAATGTTCCATCTGCGATCCCCGCATTGGCGTGCAGCCAGGACCTCCAGTTATATGTGCCTCTTTCTGTGACAGGGTCTTTAAGGCTTGTGCCGAGGCTTACTACTCTACGGATGCAATAACACAGGTATGCGGGTGACTATTAAACTTAGCCAAATCCATTTTAATCTGTTGTAATGAAGGAATAGGTGATTACAATTATCTCCTTCCAGATGCATTAGGGAATTATTTTTTCTGATCAAGTATTTTCTGCCAGGTTCTAGCACCATGTGGAGTAAATGATTATGTTTGTGGTAGGGCCTCTGAATGGATCGTTAATGGCACAGAGTTCTGCCATGCTGCAGGGTTTGCCATTAAAGATGATATAACTGTGAGAAAGGGAGAAGCATTTTGCTACGGTGGTAAAGCCAGTCTTGATTTGATTTCTGATTCGTGGAAGGTTTCACAGTCTGAGGTGCCCCAGAAAGTTGAGAGCTTGAGGCTGCTAGAGGAGTTCCAGCAGAGGTGGAGGGAAATGCCATTTAGTGAAAGAGTTTCTTGGGCCGTGGGAGGATTGGTTCTTACAGCAGGCCTGTTGTTTGTAAGGTTTGGCACTCTCCTACTGCCTCTTTTATAGTGCTAGTAATACAACTCTAAATTTTGATGGGGGATCACCATTGTTAGGTGTTGTTAGTGTAGCTAGGGTGGATCGGTTTTTGTTTTGTTTTTGTTTTTCCGTTTTTGGGCTATTGATATTTTATTTGTTCACATCTATCGTCTATCATCTATGCAGCAAAAGGAAAAGCCGTCACCAATGCCACAAGCTAGCTGCTTTAAAACACTATAAGAAACTTGAAGCCAAGATGAGCCAGAAATCTCCTAGTAGTCCAGGAAATAGGAAAAGCAAGTAAAAGATGAATTTCTCTCTTGTACGGGAAAGTATTTAGTTATGACAGCTTACAGATGGTGTATCAATATATTGTTATAAAAAGTTTATGCCCTTGTTCTTTGGTTATTGTATGAAAAGTGAATGGTGTATTAGTCGACTAGTATTTGTTCAAAAATTTCGACTACTTTGTTCCAATTTTTGAGGCTTTTCTATTAGCAACAAGTATGCAACTACTTTTACCTCGTAGAAAATCATAGATCATAGGCGGCCCATATTCAAGAGTCATTCGCAGGCATTGCCGGAGATGGACACATACTCTCCTATAATCTGAGTACCGACGGTCAAATATCTCCCTAATCATCATCATGGCCAGTTCCAAGGAGTTTCAAGATTTTATTTGTGCGAATAATTGTTTCAGTAAGGGGGGGCAACAAGCTTGAGAACAAAGATATATAATTATTCACTTTCTCCTATGTATAGTTCCCCATTGTCTCCCCATGCAACACATCTTGTTTTTAAGCCTGATAAAGGATTTCAAGACTATTGGCTCTAGGATAACATCAAATGTCGTCTTGCCCCTACAAATCATGTATTGCAAGCTTTTGGCTATTGTTAGGGGAGAAAAGTACGCGAGATTTGGGTAGTGTTGTGATATTGAATAAAACTATTTGTTTATAAACAATGCGACTGAAATCGTATACGAAATATTTTGAATCAGTATTTGAAATGGTGAGGCGGGGCTATTCCCATGGCTCTAATCCGCATGCTGCCTGGAATTACACTGATAGGATAAAAATGAAGTAGTTTGGAAAAAGTGCACTCCAGAAATCAGTTTAAAAACTGATCAGACGAGACTTGATAAACACAGGCTCGATACGGATTTGCTGAAGAACAGCCACTTGAGAGTTGAGAATTCACCATAAAATACCTTTTAACTGTATAACAAAATGGATATGACCATCTTACCATGAATTCGATTAAAGGATGAACTGTTTGTTAAAGATGATCACTCCACATACAAAGACAAAACAAGTAAATAAAGATGGGGTATACATATGACTCTTTTAAGACAGGAAAATCCACACCACATTGATGAAACCATAATATAAATTCTTCATTTCTTCTTGATGTTATCACAGTTAGTCTTCAATATTCTCAATCTAGATGTTCCATCTGCAAAACAAGGCGAGAGATTGAAGAACGCCCACAAAACATTGTAGGAAGGACACCCAAAAGTTATAAGAAATGCTTTGGCATGACAATGCATCAGCGAAGCAGCAATCATTATCAGAGCATTTCGTGCTAATAAAGAAGATAATTGGTGATGGCTATAGACAAAGTAAACATTTTACAATGACATACCTTCCAAAGACCATCATTAAGATAATGCATGTTGTCAACTCCAATTCCCTTGTTGATATCTCTTCTGCAAGCCAAGCAGAGGACTCAACTTTAAAAACGCAATCAGCAACTAATAACTAAGCTGGCTTACGAAGAACAAGGGAAGGAAATTATAAAAGCTCCCAACTGACATGGCATAGAATACAATATAAGCACCAATAAACCTTCCCCTAAAGTTTGCATATGTGCTATATTGACCATTCATCGCACTGAAGCCAACAATGAAACATTTATGAATTACTTTAAATTTTTTTATTTGCAAGCTTTATGTTCTGAGGTCGGTGGTGAAAAGTTAGGCTCTGTGTAGCATATGGCTTGTCCTCAATACTCCAAGGGTACCCCAGGCATTAAGCTATGAGAAGTAACTATATTTCTTCAAAAAAAGAAACTTACATTTCTTTTGCTGACATTTTTGTGAAGCCAATGGCAAGAGCATGTTGCTTTCCTTCTGCCATTATTGCCTGAGAGTATCCAGTTTCACAGATAAGGAAATTATTTAAATCAACTCAACATAATATCTCAACAAAAAAATTTGTTCTAACATGAGTTTGCCATTACACTAATCATTAAAAAGGAAATAAAACTTATACCACAGGAGTCTCTGCAGCCACTGTGTCATCCAAAGCACCGCCGGGAGAAGTCAGACCTGGACACATTATGTTTGCACCAGCGAGAACAAACTTTATGGCACCCCTATCTACTTGCAACTTTTTCATTATATCTGGATCTGTAAAACCCAAAAAGGAACCCTTAGTGTTCTTGGATACAACTTTTTGGAAGGAAAAGTTCACTAACAAGATAGCTTTATTTATAAGAACAAAAAGGTAATCCACTGACAAGAAGAAAAACAAAACAATGATTGCAAAGAGATTCATAGATCAGAATTGAAAACAAAAGCACAAAGATAGCTGTAACTATAAATTATAGTTTCACACCCTCATCCCACACCCCACCCACCCCCCCGCCCCCGCCCCCTTCGTTCAATTTTTCCCCTAAATTAATATATGAAGACTTGTGGTAAGTTTTGAAATCATTCTCTCCTTTTTAATAAGGTACCTGGAACAAAGTTGAATAGGATCTTCCAAGTATAAGAATCACTTAACCTGCAGGTCTTGCCTGAAGCTCACTTTTCTAGAGTAGCTGTATGAAGGTTCCACCTGCCTGAACTGTCAACCCCCACCCAAAATCCAAGGATGAAAATATCAACAGAGTTGTCCTTGGCTTTCCACTAGAGTAGGACTCATCTCAAATTCAAACTCCCCCAAGAATAGCAAGAAGTCCACAAAATAGCTGGTTTTCCATTGTGATTTCATTCACCATTACATTACATTCTCATTAATGTTTCATTCAATCCTAAAATAGAAAATAGAAGCAACTCTTATGCTATAAGGAACAGTTAGGTATATATTGTTATTATAGAAAAAAGGTTAAAATTTACTAGAAGTTGCTTTCCATTCATTCACTCCTAACACACCAGAATTTCATTAGAACCATACAAGAAGGAAGCATTAACTTCACAGTACAGGGCCATGACCATCAACAAATAAAGTGATAGACATAATTCTTGTAGAAAATATAATAATGAGAAAAGACGTATTGGTGGTTAAGAAATTCTTACATTGATGAAGGAGCCTTAGGGTAGGCATATATGGTCCATCACGAATGTTGAAAAATAGTGGCACATTGTTTACCACAACTAAATTTAGATGGTTCTGACTGCAAAAAGTGGAGGAGGTGGGGGACAATGTTAAATATACAGGATTACACATCATGAAACGAATACCTGAGTTAGAAGTAAAACCACAGAAGCAGGAGCAACAGAGCAACAGAGCAACAAACCATTTAGCCACAATTAGAGGAGATTTCTTTGGTAGCAAATCTTCCAAAGCTTGTTCGAGTCCAGGGTACTGCAATTGAATTTAATTTTGTGTTAAGGACATACGTAAAGCGTATTCAAAAGCATCAGCTAAATCCCTATAAATCTCTTACCTCATCGGCAATACTTTGGCGAATTTTGCGCTGGACAGATGCCTTAACTTGGTTTTGCGCAGACACCTCTTCAGAAGAAAATCTACAACATAGCACATATTATGGGTAATGGAGAAATGTTTTTGCTGATGTATATATGCAATCATATAACATAATATTTCCCTTAACATCAAAGACATTGCAATTACAAACAGCTAGCACAAAGAAGACAAATTAATGAGTACCCTGACCATCCTCTCCAAATAATTAACCTCAAAATAAGTAACCTTTCAAGATTCACCATATAACAATATCTCATATACAGCAAAAAAAAAAATCAACTTTGATGAGAAAGCTGAAGCTTTACAAACCATATACAACCATTTCACAGTTGCTTAAAGCACAGAGAAGTAACGGCATCATTCAAACGCATGCTCGCATCAAACCAAAATACAATGAAATTCAAGGCATAAATCGAAAACCAAAACCCAGATAAAAACATAATCAACAATACCAAATAAAAACAAGATTAAAACAATCTGATCGTATTTTCATCGAACTAAACCAAACCCAGGAATCATATGTCTCAAATATCAACATAGTAAACAAACAAAAGACATATACTTGGAAATACACACGCACATACACAATAATATCGACGAAAACATTTATATGCGTGTGCGCGCTCGTGTACAAAGCTTACTTTTTGAACATTCTGGAAAAATGGAGGTAAGAGAGAATCTAAGATCTTCAAGAGCAAGCAGAGGAAACCCTTTAAACTGGTGTTAAGGTCGAACAATACTGAAACTGGTATGGGATCAGTTGAGCTCAGCTGGGCTCTATAGCCCGCGTCGGTGTTCACTGTGTTTGAGCCACTCTTTCGGCCTTTTCACAGTGGGCGGGCCTGGAAGGAACAATATGGTCTGGGTAAGGCTCAAAATAATGGGCCATAGTGGCACTATTGACTTTGGCTAATTACCTTTTTGGTCACTCAGTTTTACACGAAATTTCAATTTAGTAACTAAAAAATAAATTTAGCCAAATTTATCATTATATTACTCAGAGCTTACAATTTAGAGACTTGCCGTTAGTTAAAGCCATGCAAATGTTACCCTCTTAGTGACTAATTTGGTTAAACTTTTTTATCAGTGACCAAATTGAAAGTTCGTGTAAAATTCAGTGGCTAAAAAAGTATTTATTCCTTTAATATATAAATTGTCAAAATAAGCAAATATGCGTATTTACTGACTACGCTTAAAATGTATTGAAAACATTGCTATTTATCAAAGGACCAAAACTTAAACATTAATTAGACAGCATGAAGTTTTCAAAGGAGAGAAGAGACCAGAACTTAAACATTCCTCTTCCACTATCTGCACTGCACCCCTTTTTTCTCTTCCTCTTCCACTTACTTGCAACACGTACACCTACAATTTGCATGCTTAATATGTAAGGCCGATTGCCCTGAGAGAATAATAAGGAATACCACCTTTCTGTCAGAAAGAGTTGAATCGAGAAAATGAAAGATAGATAGATGTCTGCATGTCGTCAGTGACAAACAGAAAACAGGTAGAGGAGGAGAAAAAACAATAATAATAAATTAGAGCACGAGAGAAATGGCAACAATGTTTGGCAAATTTTCGGAAGATATGGTGGTGCAAATGATGTCAAGATTGCCTCCCAAGTCTTTGATGCGATTAGATGCTTGAATAAGTCATGGAACAATCTAATGAGCAGCCCTAGCTTGGTGGCCAAGCATCTTTCCAATTCCAAGCCCAATGCCGCGCCTCCACCGCTTGCATTATTTTCAAGCGTCTTGTTATCCTTGAGGATGAAAACAACACGGGCGGTGAGTTCCAATATGACAGAACGGCCCCGTTATTCTCAACAATAATTAATACTTGCAACGACAATATTAATGCCGATAACCTTGTTAATCATTCTGTTGTCTAGGACATTCATGTTCCACTTCCGATGAGTGTAGAACATCATATGCTCTTGTAGGCCACTGCAACGGCATCAGATTGATGTGGACCAGATTTTTTTGTGCAATCCAGCAACCAGGGAATTCCGAATTCTTCCAAAGCCTTATATTCCGCAGCTTCCATATGTTCCAGAAACACCAGAAAACCTTGCCTCAGTATTGCCAAAAACATCAGAACGGGATTTGGTTATGATGACAAAGCAAAAGTGCACAAGGTTGTTAGAGTTAAATTTGTCTTGGCCGTGCCGGATCTCAATCTGATTTATTCAAGAGCAGAGGTTTACCCCTTGAATGCTGATTCTGGAGAGAGATCGAGTGTGATACACAAGAAGCTCATATTCTCCCACCTGTTTTCCAGACGTACTTGAACGGAATTTTTTATTGGTACGGGAGTGACACAAGAACTTCACTGGAAGTCATCATTTCATTTGATCATATGGCAGATGAGAAATTTCATAAAATACCAGTACCAGCTAGTTTCGATGATCTAGAGAGAGACGACAAGCTTGAAGGGATATAGTTAGTTAAATCTAGCTAGCTAAACTGATATTTTTCCAAAAAAGATGATGACATTTCATTGAATTTTTGTATGTCTTCTTAATTATTCCAAGTAGTAAATCCATTGAAACTTTAATTTATTTCATCTCCCATGTTGTGTTTTGTTATATTTTTTCTTACTTGTATAATCGACTTGCAAAAGAAAGTTTTCCATGTGAAAGATATAGCGGTCGCGGGTATGAATTCTAGCTCTTCATTTTAGTGCTGCTTCATACCTGTTAATGAAGAGGAGGGCCTAGATCTAAACATCCCCAAGGTCAACAGAATTCTTACATTCACACTTCTTAAAGTTGGTTTAATTGGTTTCTTTCATTAATATTTTTCTTTAAGTTGTTAAGTTGTTTCAAGTTTTATCATGCTTTGTGTTAATAGTAAAATCTCTACACCGTTAAAACAAGTAAACCAGAAAACTACTAAAAGAAAGTCACATCTATCTTCACAAATAACGTACGTAAACCATCATCATCCATCTCTTTTTGGTCAGCAAATCTTCCTGAATTCATACTTGGTATAATTAGTATTAATTTACTCTTTGTGTGAATTTATACAAACGTACATATGAATGAGATTATCTTAGAAGAAAAAAACCAAGTGTGGATCAAAGCAGTAGTGACAGAGTTTTGCAAGATGTCGGAAGAGATGTTGTTGCGTATCCTACAAAGATTGCCTTCCAAATCTCTAATGCGATTCAAGTGTGTTCATAAATCGTGGTATTCTTTGATCAACAATCCCTTTTTCGTGGAAAGTCACCTCTCGAATTCGATGCACAACAATCTGTCCACTTGCGTCCTTTTCAAACGTTTTTTTCCCAGAGCGACCCTAACACTGGTGAAAAGGAACTTAGATTCTCGTTTCTCCATCTTTGGAATGATTATGTTGATGCACATGAACATAACGTCAATTTTGTTGTTGAGGATATCAAATTTCTAGGTCTCGAGGTTATAGAATATCCAGATATTATAGGTCATTGTCATGGGATGATTTGTCTAAGTGATTGTAAAGGCAACCTTGTTTTATGCAATCGAGCAATCAAGGAAATCAAGCTTCTTCCCAAACCATGCCACAAGATTGTAAATTTGGTCGAATGTGCTATGTGGTTCGGATATGATCACAAATCTAAAGATTACAAAATTCCTAGAATTGTATCTTATGTTAGTGTTTTCAAGTATTTTGGAAGGCAGAGTGAGAAGAAGAGAAGAGAAGGAGGAAGAAAGAATTGACAAAATCTCTCTGCTATTCGTGTAGCAGTAGTATATTCATTTATCAGCTCTCGCTTTTCTCTTACTTACAAAACACTCACACAACTGCCTCACACACTTGGTGTGAGCATATATCCGTTATGCACAAGGACAGCTGGATTCATTACATCACAATGCAATCACAGCCATCCACATAAGCTATCCAATCAAACTATGACACTTGGCTTATAAACTGAAATACAAGAAAACTAGATTTAACTAACTATGAAATCAGCTTAAGCACTTATAATTCAACACTTCCCTCTAAGTCTTGAACTGATTTCACTCCAAGCATGCCTCTAAGATAGTTGAATCGATCTTTGGCCAAAGGTTTAGTGAAAATGTCAGCAAGTTGATCATTCGTAGGATAGTACTCCAAGTCAATGACTCCTTCTTGCAATGCATCCTTGATGAAGTGGTACCTCCTATCAATATGCTTTGTCTTCTAGTGGAATACAGGATTTTTTGTAATTGCAATTGCAGAAATATTGTCACAGTGTAGTGGAGTAGCTTCAGTTTGAAGTTCTCCAAAATCCTCTAGCACAAATCGTAGCCAAATGGCCTGTGCAGTAGCCTCTGCTGCATTGATGTACTCAGCTTCTGCAGTGGACAGTGCAACACAGTTCTGTTTCACTGAGGCCCAAGAAAACACTCCACTCCCAAAAGTAAAAGCATACCCTAATGTGCTCTTGCTATCACCAACTAATCCTCCCCAATCACTGTCACAGTAGCCGATCAGAATTGATTTCCTGCCTTTCACATACTCTAAGCCGTAGTCTAGAGTTCCCTTGACGTATCTCAAGACACGTTTAGCTGTTCCATAATGCCTGTTTGTAGGACAGTGCATGAATCTGGCTAGCAGACTTGAAGGATACTTGATGTCAGGTCTTGTAGCAGTTAAGTACAGCAGACTACCAACAATGCTTCTGTAGTGTTCTTCATTTGCAGCTCCATTTCCGTCATCCTTAGCTAGTTTCTCAGTGGCAATAAGAGGTGTGGTTACAGACTTGCATTCAGTCAAGTCAAATTTGTTCAACAAGGTGCTAGCATACTTCTTTTGATGTAGAAATATACTAGACTCAGTTTGAATAACTCCCATGCCAAGAAAATGGTGAAGTAGGCCCAAGTCAGTCATCTCATACTTAGCCATCATATCTTCTTTGAATTCAGCCAACAGTGCTTGACTGCTCCCTGTATACACAACATCGTCTACATAGATAGACACAATTAGGATCTCCTTATCTCCCCTTGCCTTGGTGTACAAGGTTGCTTCACTTAAGCTTTTCTCGAAACCACATTGAGAGAAATAGCTATCTATCTCTCCATACCAGGCCCTAGGTGCTTGTTTCAAGCCATATAGAGCCTTATGCAGCTTATATACCTTGTCTTCTTGACCTTGAACCACAAAACCATCCGGTTGATCAATGTAGACTTCTTCTTGTAACACTCCATTAAGAAAAGCAGACTTCACATCAAGTTGATACAATTTTCAGTTCTTTTGAGCAACAAGAGCAATAAGTGTTATGATAGTATCCAATCTGGCTACAGGTGCATACGTTTCATTGTAATCCAGCCTAGGCTTCTGAGCATATCCTTTGGCAACTAACCTTGCTTTATTCTTTTGAACTGAACCATCCAAATTTAGCTTTGTCTTGTAAACCCATTTAACTCCAATCACTGGTTTTTCAGATGGTCTGTCCATCAATTCCCATGTTCCATTCTTTTCAATCATTTGCAGTTCATCTTGCATAGCCTTAAGCCAAGATTCATCCTGTGTAGCATCTACATAGTTTTCTGGTTCCATGATGCACAAGTTACATTGTGCCAGCACATCATCTAGTCTCCTCCACTTTAATGGAGAATGATCATAGGCTTGAGTTCTCCTTTCTTCACTACTTATATCACTTGGAGTGTGATGTAAAGTTGACAAATTTCCTTCCTACAGATTCTGAGTTTGAGGTGTAGCCGCATCATAGTCATCTAAATTTCCAGAATTGGCATCAAAATCTACTTGATTTCCAACTGAGTATGATGGCATGTCTGAACCATTGTTATCTGTCCAATTCCAAGCACCTTCTTCATCAAATGTCACATCCCTTGATAATATCAGCTTGTTAGAAATTGGATCAAAGATCCTATAACTTTTTTCACAAATTGCATATCCTACAAACACCCCTTTTGTACTCTTGGGTTCCAGTTTGTGTCTCAATTCATCCGACACATGAACATAACACAAAGAACCGAATATTTTCAGATGTGCAATTCTAGGTTTCCTTCCACTATATGCTTCAAATGGAGTGATGTTGCTGAGGGCTTTGGTAGGACACCTGTTCAGCAAGTAAACAACTGTATGCACTGCTTCAGCCCATAGGAAATAGGGTATTCCTTTCTCATGCAACATTGATTTGGCCATTTCAATAACAGTCTTATTCTTCCTTTTTACCACTCCATTTTGCTGAGGAGTATAGGCCATTGTGAGTTGCCTTTGGATGCCTTGAGCTTCACAAAACTCCACAAATTCTGCAAACAGAAACTCTCCACCTCTGTCACTTCTGATGCATTTCACTTTGTGTTCAATTTGTAGTTCAGTCACAGATTTGAACTTCTTGAAACAACTGAAGGCTTCTGACTTGTTTCTCAAGAAGTATACCCAAATCATCCTTGTGAAATCATCAATAATCAACATGAAATATCTTTTCTTTGCAACAAATTTATTTCTCATAGGGCCACATAAATCTACATGCACTAATTCAAGTGCCTTGCTTGCTCTTTGAGCTTGTTCCTTTGGAAACACAACCCTGTGTTGTTTTCGCAATTGGCACCCTTCACACACACCACTTTGTTCTTCCAATTGTGGTAAGCCATGCATCATGCCTTTCTCTCTTAACTGTTTCAGACCTTTAAAGTGCAAGTGACCTAGTCTCTTATGCCACATCCATGTGCATTGAGTGAAACTGGTTTTCATGAGCAGCTCGTTGTCAGCAAGAAAGGATACCGGATAGCATCTGTTACTCTTCATTGGTACTTTGATGATTAGATAATCCATGGATGGACTATCAAACACCCTGCACATTCCTTCTCCAAACACCAGACAGTATCCATGTTGATCCATCTGCCCAATACTGAGTAGGTTTTCCTTTAACCCTGGCAGATACATTACTTCTTTGATGTATTTCCTGCCCTTTTCTGTGTCAATCATCAGTGAAACAATGCCAGCTACATTTACAAGTGCACCAGTCGGCATTTGTACCTTCCCAGTCACATTAGTTCTCACATCAACCAGCAGTTTTAAATCTCCTGTCATATGATTGCTACAGACACTATCAACATACCATTCTCCATTGGCTTTGATCTCAGTGGTTGTGCAATTGGCATAAAGCAGATTCCCTGTCACCTCCATTTGGTTTACATAATTTGCTTTCTGCACATTCTTATTCACAGTACAGTCCCTAGCAAAATGTCCAAATCTATCACAGTTATAGCATTTTGGTTTTCCCTTGTATCTGCACTCACCAAAATGATGCTTTGAACACACCTTGCATTGAGTTTTAGCCTTCTCCTGGTTTGTGGAATTGACATTTTGTGCAGGATAATTACTCTGCTGTGACTTGACTTTTGATTCCCATGGCTTTCCTTTAGAATTCCAATTTCCCTGTGACTTGGATGAACCAGATTGAGATATCTATTTTTATTCTGACCTTTGGAACTCACAGTGAATGAGGCAAATGCTTTTTCATGTGTGAAAATACCTGTAGGATGACTAAAAATGCCTAGAGGGGGGTGAATAGGCCAATTCAAGATTATAATCAAGTAAACAAAAATAAACTTCGGTAGCAGGATTGATATGGCTTATCAATCCTAAAACGTGCTGGGAATAAAATAAAAGAACACAGAGAGAATTATTTTACGTGGTAAAACCCCACCTCTAGGGAAAATCCACGGGACTCCTCAGTCCAACACAAATCCACTATAGAACGATGATTACAACAAGTACTCACACACTTATCCTAGACACATTCTAGATAATGTTTATCGACTTCTTCGTAACTCAACTTCTGTCACGGGATGATCTTCGACACTCCTTATGTTGAACGCAATACTGGTCACGATTGCTTCAAGCTCGCCGGAGGAAAACCGCCACCGTGGTCTTGGTGCCCTCAACCGTATGAGTCACCGAACAATGCAAATGAATGCAATATGAATGATTAAAGTGTTTGATAAATCACCAAGTAAACATGGAACACTTGATGATTTATCTCAGATATATGCACATCAGCTTTTCCAGAAATTCTAGATGCTCAAACAAAATATAGGAAAGCCAACTTCCGAAAGAGATGCACACAATGATTTATACAAAACTCATTCTCAACATAACACATGAAAGCCCACAGCCACAACTCAATGATTTTGCCATGCATTCAATTTGATAGTCTTAGAATCCTATGTGGTTTCGTTAGCTTATCATTTGCACTCCAAACCAATTGTTTATCCAATGAAACAATATATATCTATATATATATATATATATATATATATATATATATATATATATATATATATTTCTATATCAAGATGTAAACAACGAAACCTATATATATATATATATAATTAAAACATACTTTCCAAATCCAAGATGATGAAAACATAATATTTTAACTTAAATCAAAATAGAGTCCAACTAGGAAAGTAATCTCAAAAGATAAAATCTAATCCTATTAAAAATAGGGCTAACATAAAAGTGCTTGAGTAAAAATAACTCCAACAAGGAATCCTATAATGAATGCATGATTATGTTATGATTTACCTGAAATCAGTTTCTCATATCGGTAAGTCATGCCTCGGAAGTATGGGGTTGAACAAGTTGTGCCAAAACGTCTAGTAACAATTCTTCGCACACTAGATTTCAAACTATGCTAGAGTCTAGGAAATGACAATCCAATTTTCATACTAACAATGTGTATCAACATTATGCATTTTAAACCGCTGTTCTTGACTCTTCAATATAGCAATCACTTCTTGCAACTCCATAGTTTCCAAATCCTTTGTGTTTTCAGTCACAAGACATATAGGATCATATTTCTTACTTAGACTAATTAAGACCTTTTGCACCTGCCTCTCCTTTGAAAGCACTGCACCACACATTTTCATTTGGTTGATCAATTCATTTAGTCTAGTAAGATAATCAGATAAGGTTTCATTATCACGCATCCTAGTGTACTCAAATTCACGTTTGAGATTTTGAAGTTTTACCGATCTAACATGCTCTCCACCATGATATTCTGAGTACAGCAAATCCCAAGCCATCTTTGCAGAGTCAGCATTTGCAATCCTTGGGAATATCTGATCAGAGACTGCGTTTTGAATAATGCCAAGAGCTTTTGCATCACTCATGAGCATTGCAGCCATCTTCTCTTCTGCTTTTGCATATGAGCTTTCCTCAGAAGTCTTCTTCTCTTTCTTCGAATCAGAAATCCGAATCCCCTTCTCTACCAGATTCCATAGCCCATATGATCGAAACATGGTTACCATCTTAATCCTCCAAAACTCATAGTTTTCACCAGCGAAAATTGGAATTCTAGCCTCTGAGCTTCCAGATCCAGCCATTTTAGTTTCAGATGTACCTGGAAACGGATTGTTTTCAGATCTACAGAAAAACGAGATCAATCAGCTTCGTAAGCTTAGAATGAGCTCCACCTCGATTGTTGTTTTCCTTCACAGATTGAACGCCCAGCTATTAGACAATCGAACCTGGCTCTGAGGCCATGTTAGTGTTTTCAAGTATTTTGGAAGGTCGAGTGAGAAGAAGAGAAGAAAAGGAGGAAGAAAGAATTGACAAAATCTCTCTGCTATTCGTGTAGCAGTAGTATATTCATTTATCAGCTCTCGCTTTTCTCTTACTTACAAAACACTCACACAACTGCCTCACACACTTGGTGTGAGCGTATATCCGTTATGCACAAGGACAGCTGGATTCATTACATCACAATGCAATCACAGCGATCCACATAAGCTATCCAATCAAACTATGACACTTGGCTTATAAACTGAAATACAAGAAAACTAGATTTAACTAACTATGAAATCAGCTTAAGCACTTATAATTCAACATCTTATGGTGGGGAAATTTATGGTGAGGAGGATCTGGTTATGTTTCCTCCTAGAGTTGAAATATACACCCTAAGTACTGATTCTCGATCACGAATAATTATTTAGAAAGAGAAGCTATCTTATTTTGGCCAGATTATTTCCAGATGTACTTCCAGGGAATTTGCTATTGGGTGGGGAAGCGAACCAAAACAAATCCACTCCAAACGGAAACTGGGAAGCTTAAAAATCTTCCCATGAAAATCCCAACTGATTTCGAAACTATAGTGTATGTGAATAGCTTAGTTTCGATCACAGGAGGCAACAAGCTTGAGAGTGTAGATATATAATTCTAGCAATTTAATTTCTCACTTTTTTTTTCTGTTGTCCAAAAGCTTGATAAAAGATGTACCAATAAGGATGAAATTCTGTTGAGTAATTTTCGTATGTTCAATAGGATGAGTTACCAGAACATACAAAAATTTCTCGTCCAATACGATGAGTACTTGTAGCCTGAATCTTTCAATTTTGTATGTTAATTATTACCTGAGAGTTAGCGGCAGCGGGTGTTTCTGGGGATGGTTGCATTTTCTTGAGACATGTCATGTGTCCGTGGACTTCAAAGCCTTAACCGCAATGGCAGCATCAGGAAGTCATTTCTGGAGCTCTAACATTCCATGTGGCCATTGACTTTGGCAGTTTGACATCTTAGCCTGAATTGCATAAAAGAAATCACTACTATAACCCTAATATTAGAATGATTTCCACCACAAAAGCTAATTTTTAATCGGTTTGAAAACTCTACTAGTTTGTTCTAAAAGAAAGGATGCTTCCAATTGGAACTTTTTACAAAATTTCATTAAGGCGCAGATAGATGAATTTTACAACCAACCTTTTCTTATATATATAGCAATTATACACCCAACTTTAAAGTTGTAGTGTTTTCAAGTAGACCGGGCACGTCGAAGACGATCACAGATGCTCAAAACTCTTAGACATGTCATGTGATTAATACTCCTAAAAATAGATGTACTCATAAACATTAGACAAAGTCAAATATCTTAAGGGGAAAAAAAGTTATCAGGTGGTGAAGAAATTATAACGAAAGTTAATAGTAAAAACTCTACACCTAAAATTAAGTAAAACAGAAAACTATTAAAAGAAAGTCACATATCACAAACCACGTAAACCATCTCTTTCTGGTCAGCAGATCATCAATATGGAAATCTTCCTGCCTCTCCCTAATCAGGTTCTCTCGCTCATTTCGAAACGCAGAACTCAAACCCATATTAATTAGTTGTTAATCTCTAAGTACGTACCATCAAAACATATATTTCTATCTCTTGTCGTTAATCATTAGGGTTTAGAGTTTTGCAAGATGTGGGAAGAGATGGCGTTGCGTCGTATCTTACCAAGATTGCCTTCCAAATCTCTAATGCGATTCAAGTGTGTTCGTAAATCGTGGTATACTTTGATCAACAATCCCACCTTCGTCGAAAATCATCTCTCTAATTCGATGCACAACAAACTGTCCACTTGCGTCCTTTTCAGTCGTTTTGTCCAGAGCGACACTAACCCTAGCGACAAGGAACTTGCATTCTCCTTCCTTTATCTCCGCAATGATTATGATGATGCCGAGCATAACGTCAATTTTGTTGTTGAGGACATCAAATTTTCACTTTCTTCGGGACAATATATTGGGCTCGAGGTTATAGAATCTCCATATGTTATAGGCCATTGTGATGGGATAGTTTGTCTACATGATTCTAGTGGCAACCTTATTTTATGCAATCCAGCAATCAAGGAAATCAAACTTCTAGCCAAATCAGGCCTTCCAGATTGGTGGGGATGTGCTGTGGGGATTGGGTATGATCCCAAATCTAAAGACTACAAAGTTAGTAGAATTGCATCTTATCGGGCGGAAGTTTATGGTGATGGTCTGGTTCTTTTTCCTCCTAGAGTTGAAATATATGCCTTCAATACAGATTCTTGGCGAGAGATCAAGAATAATTCTTTAGAAACAGAAGCTACTGTCTTGTTTCCTGATTATTTCCAGATGTACTTCCAGGGAATTTGTTATTGGGTAGGGTATGAGCAACCAAAATATGGGTTCTACGATGATGAGGAACAGAAGGCAATGGTCATTTTATTTGATACGGGACATGAAAAATTTCATCATATATTATTTCCCGATAGTTTTTATATGTATGAGGAGGGATCATCATTTTGTTATGAAATGTCTTATATTATGTATTGTGATCTGCGCATTATACTTTGGAATGGATCTATTGCTCTTTTTGGCATTAATCGTTTTAGTGCATTTCCTGAATCCTATGGAGTTTGGGTGTTGGATGACTTTGACGGTGCTAAGGGTTCGTGGACAAAACACTTGACTTTTCATCCCTTGGAGGGCATTAAGTGGGTATTAGAATTTTGGAAGAGTGACGAGATTCTTATGGTTAACGAAGATGGAGATGTAGTATCTTACACTCTTCAAACTGAGAAGCTTAAGATTCTTCCAATGAATATCTCATCTGATTTCGAAACTATTGTGTATTTGAATAGCTTAGTTTCGATCACAGGAGGCAACACGCTTGAGACTGTGGTTATATAATTCTGGCCATATAATTGTCACATTTTTTTTTAAAGGAGCTGATTTTCCCACTCTCATTTTCTCCACGTACACTCCCTTTTACTTTTTAATACTTTTTAAGCAATTTTGTTCTTTCTCTTTCCTATTATAGACTTACCCTACTTTAATTTCTTTTTACCTCACTTTTATACTATTTCTTTTTCTTTATACTTAATTTTCCAACTTGCACTCCATTTTCAAATTTTTTTTCCATTTATTCGAGTAAGAAATAATTAACATTGTATACTTGTCTAGACAAAATTATATGGTCCACCTGCTACAAAAACTCATGCCCCAAAAATTACCATGCATAATATCTTGAGAATTAGAGGGATTACTAACCTCTGCCATTCCACTCAAATCACAAATGCCCACCATGTCTAAAATCCTCTGCAACTCCAACTCTAATATTTGGTCTTCATCCATAGCTAACCTTTAGTCAAACAATATGGGGTAAAATATTTTCTGATATATTTTCATTCTCCAAAATGAGGTATTTATAATACAAGTGTATAAACCCTAGTAGGGTTATACAAATAAAATCCTAATTACACAAGATTTGTACAAAAGAGAAATAAATCTCCTAATCAAACTAGGATCTCGCCAACACCTTTCACCAATAATTAAACATGCTTTGGGTAGGAGATTGTTCTATTCCATGAATTGCTCTGAGAGTAGCTTTGGGTAGGAGAAGTGGGAAATACACAGTAAAGGAGAAGAAGACGCTCTGACTTCTTTTTTTCTTTTTTTATGTTTTATTTTAGTTTATGTTAACTTTTCTTAATTTTAGTTATCAAACATTAATGTAGGGTAAGGGTAGAATAGGAAAGAACAAAATTGATTAAAAAATATTAAAAGCAAAAGAGAGTGTAAGTGAAAAAAAGAGGAGTGGGAAAATCAGCTCCCTTTTTTAATTGTCCAAATGATTGATAAAAGATGTACCAAATACCAATGTAAGGTCTAAATTATGTTGAAAATACATTAGTTAATTTCTTGCCGTCCAATAGGATGACTACTTGTAGCCTAAATCTTTTAATTTCGTATTTTTATTAATGGGGAAATTTAGGCTCCGTTTGGATGGAGGGATTTGAAAGAAATTATTCGGATTTGACGATAATGCTAAATTTGCTACAAAAATAAGAACTGCATTAGATTGAATGTATTTGAAATAACTACGTATTACATTTAAAATGACTATATGTAAGAAATCTTTTGCAATTCATTTGTGTTCTTCCTTTGTTTTTTGTTCAAATTTTGGTATAAATGAATTATAATAGTCTATACATATATACGATGTCATCTAAATCCATAAATTTAAAATCCCTCCATCCAAATGAAAGCTTACAAGTATATTAACTGAGAGTTGGCATTATGCACATGATTAAGAAAATTTTACAATTAGCCGCCTAGGTATTACTTCCTCTAGTACTAGTAATATGGCGTCCGCATGAATGAAAGCTTCCATATTTTATCAAAATAAATCCCATATTGTATACAAGAATGAAAGCTTACAATTATATTAACTGAGATTTGAGACCAATTTTACAATTATATTACTAGTAATGTGCCTAATAATGTGGAAATCGTTGGTCCCGCATTGTTGCTGACATGGAATATCCACCTCAACAATACGTGGCCATAAAATGCTATCGTATTATTGAGGTACCACGTGGTCATACTATCATAGTATTATATATTGCGTAAGTAACAAACTGTGAAACAGTAATGTTAAGTTAATTAACCCTAGCTAATAATAAAAAAAACTAATCACACCACCACAGTCTCTACCTGTACACAATCATCAACCTACCTAGACCTCGCTGCCACACCATCGCACCACCATCTGTCTTACCACCACATTAAGATCTTACCGACCAAAATAAATCTCTGAATTCTAGTTCATGAATATATAGGGTTCAAAATAAATTGAGGAAATTAAGAATTAGAAATTGAAGATATAGGCTGCTCATCATTATGGCGATGAATTAATAGTCTTGTAAACCATGATTGTTTCTTCCCTCTTCCTCCCTCCAGGTCCAACCTCTGTAATATTAGTTTGTGTCATAGTTGAAGGTGAATTAAAAGCACGAGCTTCTTTAACTCAAACTGAAAATTAAAGTGCCAGATGTGCACGTCGCCGGTACTGTTGAGACTCATCTATATGTGGTTGAAGGGATTGGAGTAGAGGATGGAGAGAGAGCTCTAGGATTGGAGTAGAAGTGATCACTAGTTGACTATTGGGTTAACACTTATCTCTTAATTTAATTTTTTAAAAGTTAACAATTTTGATTTTTTACAATGCTACTCTTACCACATGCTGGAAATTTTCTAAATGAAAATTGATGATGTGGAGTATACCACATCATTTGGAACTTAAATTTGGTGTACAAATTAATATATCGAGTTGGGACTAAAACCGACTCAATCCAACTCATGCCCACCCTTGTTCTCTAAACCCAATGCCCACCTACTTACCCTCCCCTAAAATCCGGTTTTCCCTAACCCCAAAACCGATTTGGATGGATATGGTTTTATATTTGAGATTTTCTATTTAAACCCCACACTCCTCTTTGTTCACCCCATGTTCTAAGTTTACCCTAACTTTTAATTTAAAATTTCACAATTTCTAAGAAAACCCCACTATCTTCCCAAACTACCCTTAAATACACCCCAAGTTGAAAAAATAAAAAATAAAAGAGTTTTTCTATTTAAACCCCACTATCTTCCTACTACAAACTATAGGAAAAAGCATATATCTAAACTGAATAGTGGGGGAAAAGATGAAGAATGCCCCTATTTTTTGAGAAGAAGAAGAAGGTCCATGTGCTTGTCGCAAGACAAACAGACTTGCTAACTATTACAGTATATCGTCACTTACATGAAGGTACAGTAATCATCAACTGTTTACTTTTGAGCATATAAGAAGTCAAGTAAATATAAAATTTTAAATAAAAAATCAGAATAACCAAGCAATCAACAAAGGGAAGATAATAAGATCATTACAGCCAAGCAATCAACAATCCTTTCCACCAGCTCCCACATAGATTTTCAAGAGGTAGGCTCCTCAACGTTTTACGTCTTTAAAGAGAAGAGTAATCTGGTAATAAGATGTAGAGGAGTTTGTATTTTTCTAAAATTTAATATGAAAAGTGGTGGGGTATGTGTATAGATGTACTAGGGGTTAAGTATTAAGTTGGATGACCTTTTTTGTCTTTTTACTTAATAATAAAACTTATAGCTTAATTAGTATTGGGGTGAATAAATAGAAGTATGAGGTTTAAATAGAAAATCTCTTATATTTTGATTTGGTAGTTTGAATAATTGATTTTGTGGGTTTGATTTGTTGAGCTTGATTTTGGTATATGGTTGTGGTGGCTGAAGCGTAGGTGGGCAGATCAAAATATTGGTTGGGGTATGTGTTGAAGAATATAAGTTTCATTCTGACCAAAACACAAAAAGAAAGAATATAAATCCTACATTGGAAATTTGACTAAATAAAATAACATAAAATAAATACTTCCATTATTAATATCACGAACACTTTTTATGATAAAACCTCACACCTACTAGACTTTGTAAGTAATTACAGTGGAGTACAATATCAGTGTTGCTACAATATCAAAGCAGTGGATCGATGGTTGCATTTCCTTGAGACATCTCATGTTTACGTCTATGGAGATGGACTTTAAAGTCTTAACCGCAATAGCATCATGACGTCATTATTACAGCTCGAGACATCCCATGTTTACGTCCATGGAGATGGTCTAGTAGCATCATGACGTCGTTATTAGAGCTCGAACATTCCATGTGGCCATTGACTTTGGTAGTTTGACGTCTAATCGCCTGAATAGCACAAAAGAAATCACTTCTATACAACTCTAATATTATAATTATTTCTACCACAAAAGCTAATTTTTGTTGTTTAATCTTTTAATCTTTTTTTGTCCAAAAAAAAAAAAAATCTTTTAATCTTTTGAATATGTTAAAAGAAAAACAAGGGTTTTTATGCTGATTTTTTTATACATATAATTTGGTTCTTGAGAAACTCGTGGGAAAAGGTAACCAAAGTTGAATTTACTTTATTCTCAAAAAAGTAGAAGTTGGATTTACCTTTGCTCACAATTTATAAGTGGGAGATTAATGCGACTCCTCATGCAACCTCCTATATAAACAGCAAACAATGTGATTCTTAGCTCAGAAAGCCTCTTCCATTTTGTTGTATTTCTTATAACTTGAATCTTCTCTAAGTATGGCGATGTTGAAATCGTCAATCGCTTTCCTTGTTCTTGCTTTTGCTTTCTTCTTGTGTTTCATTATGAGCACTGGTGGGTTGCATTACAATCTTTTGCTCTTTATATCATATATGCATATAATTACAATTTCGAAGGAGAAGTAGGCAGGAAATGTCATTAATTAGTACATAACTTTCTTTGGATGATTAACTATTTAGGAATTATTTTTCTGCATGGTTTCTTTTGATTACTCTGATAGTTGTTGAAATAAGTGCAGTTTTCATCATTGGAAGCTAAAATGGTGTTCTTCCTGCATAAAATCCTTAATTAAGATCCATTAACCTTCTCACAATAATTTTCGCAGGATCTTATGTCTATTTTCAATTTGTGCAACAATGGCCACCGACCACCTGCAGAGTTCGCTGGAAACCTTGCTCCAAACCCCGGCCATTACAAATCTTCACCATCCATGGCCTATGGCCAAGTAATTATTCAAACCCAACGATGCCCGGTAATTGCACTGGGTCGCAATTTAACGACAGGAAAGTGGTATGTATTGCTTCATTTTTTTTTTCACTTGCTCTTTAGCATTTAGTTAATTATTATAAAATTAGACTGTTATTTACAGATAATTTACTTTTTCAATGAAAAATGCTAGGGTAGAGATATCACATTTATGTATCAAATTGTGTACATACTTTTTAAATAGAAGTGAGTCTCATAATCATCGTGGTATATAAATGTCATCTCTCTAACATTACTCTTTTTCAATAAAACTTACATTGTTGGTCCTATAATTAGGCTTAGTATTTTGAATATATACCTAGCTACAACATCGTAAGTACATTTATATCAGTGCGTAAGTACATTTACCTCTTAAATTCATAAATGTCAGTTTTTATAAAAACTTTCAAAAATAACAAAAAATGCAATTAAAAATACTTAAATGCCCTTAAATTTAAAACTCATATAAAAACCTAAAAAACAAAACCATTTCTTCATTTTCTGGTGTTTTTCCTTCTTCGTTTCTTTAACATTATTGGAATTAGGAATTGAAATATACTAATATTGCTAACAGCTGCAGAATTTTTCTGCAGTAACCAAGATATAGGCTTTAAACTTTCTCATATAGCCTCCACACTTTGTCTGCCAAAAAAAACATAAGCATGCCACACGTTCTGCTACTCAAAATTTTCCTTCATATACAAAATACTAGAGCTAATTAATTTGGTCGATTGTTTTCTTATTATTATAATACTTCGGATTTTGTCTTGTTCTGTTGTTAAATGGTCACTATTAGTAAAGAGAAGTCGGACCAACAAAAAGTTTGTAAAGATAATCAATTTTACTAGTGAGAAAAAAAAAAAAATCAAATACATCCCTCCCTCTTTGAACCAATGCGTAGAAGAAAGAGTTTTTATTTTTATTTTTTTGGTAATTAAAAGAAAGAGTTTTGCCTTTTAGGTTTATGAGGATTTTAATTTTGAGGGCATTTTAGTTTATTTAAGTGAGGTTTTTGCTATATTTGAAAGTTTTTACAAAAGATGACATTTATGAATTTAGGGGGTAAATTTTGGCTATTTATGATATGCATTTCATTAAATAAGGATAAAATAGTACATTCACAAATTATTTAAATCAAAATAAATTTAAAAAGAGCATGTAATACAGTTATCCATAAAATTAGGAGAAGTTGTCCATACAAACTGGAGAAAGTGAAACATGTAAAGACAGAAGGTCTTAAAAGTGAAACATTCAAAAACCCTCAAAATGCCCCTTTTAAATTTTTATTATTATTATAAAGACCCTGAAAATGCCCTTGAATGCTCAAAGTGTTAAAATACAATAATTTAATATAATGAGGGGAAAATAGTAAAAGTTTAATTGCAAAATTATAAAAAAGAATTAAAAAAAATCAATTCCACCTAAGTAATTATATAGAAGCAATTACTCCCACCGCATACACATTCCTCTAATTTTACCCTCCACTCCACCCAACATCCCTCTCTTTTTTGTTTTATATATCCATATATTTATCTAAATAAAAAATATATTTTTCTAAATGAAATATAAATAATAATAAAAAGAAAGAAACCGGCTAATTAGCGAGCATGTGGCAAGAGGCTAGTAAAAAAAATAAAAAGACAACAAGACAAGTTGCTATCAATTTTGACAGCAAAGTCTCAGCCTTCATTTCCGCGTAGGAATAGGCTCCTGTGTTGGAAAAAATTATGCTGCCATTTTCAAACGTTGGGGCTTCACGTGGCATTTTAACATCTCGGTTCTAGATACTCTAAAACCAAAGTTTAATGAAAATTTTGTCCAAAAATTAAAATATTGTTTGTTTTTGGACGAATTATTTAAAGAAAATATTGATAAAAAATCTAAATCTAAATCTAAATCATTGAAGTTTTAACTTTTGGATGTTTCAGTACCCTCAATTGCGGTCCAAACTGAAGAGGTCTTGGCCCAACGTGGAAAGTGGCAATGATACAAAATTTTGGGAAGGCGAATGGAACAAACATGGTACATGTTCCGAACAGACGCTTAACCAAATGCAGTACTTCGAGCGATCCCATGCAATGTGGTACTCGCACAATATTACAAATATCCTTAAGAACGCTTCAATCGTACCACATCCGACACAAACATGGAAGTATTCGGACATAGTATCAGCTATTAAAACAGACACTCAAAGAACACCCCTCCTTCGTTGCAAACGCGATCCAAAACAGCCGAACTCTCAGTTTTTACATGAAGTGGTATTGTGTTATGAATATGATGCATTAAAGCTGATTGACTGTAATCGAACAACAGGATGCTGGAATAACGTTGACATTAAGTTTCAATAAAATTATAGCCAAGTCATAATAAAGTAGTATAATTTAGTATGGTGCTAGTGTAATAAAACAAAGTGAATGGTTGCACTTGCAATTTGATTTGTATGCCATTTTTGAGAGATATAATGATACCGTACCACCAACCGGTGATATTCCCACTTAAAATTTGACATGTGTACAACTTTTTAAAGAAAAACTTAAAATTTTATACAGCTTGATTTAAAATCCCTTTTTCAGTTTAAATTTAATTTAACAAAAATGGAAATATCTAAAATAAAAAGGCTTAAATGTCAAAATGATCCCTGTGTTTTATCGTGGTGGCCAATTTAGTCCATGTGTTTTTAATTTGGCCAATTTAATCCCTGTGTTAGTACCGTTAGCCAATTTGGTTCAATCTGTTATTTTACCATTAAATTATATTATGAACCTTTTTTTCTTTTAAAAATCCAAAAAAACCTTTTAAAATTAATTATTAAAAAAATTGAATTAACTTAAAAATATTAAGACTTCATTAAAACATAACAAAGGACAAAAAAGACTCTCCATAGCCAATCCCTTCAAATTCTTCAGCTTTCTACAGCTTCTCCAAAGCAAACCCCAATCACCAGCTCCAATTCCAAATAAACAAAGACTTTCTAAACCCAATTTTGCATCAGAATCCTCATCTGCACAGAACCCATATTCTGTAATGGCATCAAAAACTTGTTCAAAGAGGGTAAATTGAGAATCCGCATGAGCAAAAGAGGCCTAGAGAGATTGATACACAAACAGGTGAGTTGGGTGCATCCTGCAGAGAGACAAGTACCTCAAATTGTTGAGGGACAAAAGGAAGAGACTAAGAGAAGGAGATGATAAGCAAAAGTGGTTGAATTTGTGGTGATGAACGGGAGGGCATAGATTTTTTTTGGGGTGGGGGTGGGGTGTGATGGTGTGAGAGTTGTAGTGGCATATACAATTCTGTTTTGTGTGTGTTAGCATTTTGATGGCAACGGAGGAATGGGTGAGCAGGGGGAGGTAGCTAAGATTGGATGGTGGTGTCTTGTTTTTTTAATTTTTTTATTATTATTCCTTTTGTTTTTGTATCTCTTTTATATATATATATATATATAGGGGCCTTCTCCAATGCGAACTCTAAGATGCGGATTGGTTGCGAACTTTTGTTTTTAACCGTTGGATGGCTTGTGTGGCTTTATTTTCTTTATTTTCGCTCTTCATCCAACGGTTAAAAACAAAAGTTCGCAACCAATCCGCATCTTAAAGTTCGCATTGGAGAAGCCCCCTATATATATATATATATATATATATATAATTCAATTCAATTATTATATTAGTTTTTTAAAACTTTTTAACAGAAAATTAACAAATTGGATCGCATTGGCTAATGTTACTAAACACAGGAATTAAATTTGCCAAATTAAAAACACTGGGACTAAATTGACTAACACGGTAACACACAGGGATCATTTTGACATTTAAGCCAAATAAAAAATAAAAAAATTTCCTCAGCAACATCAACCCCTTCTTTGAACTTGTGACAAAGCCCCCACCCCCACCCCCACGCCCCACCTTTCTGCCATGGCTGCCGCTGGTCTTTCTTTTTTCATGTCTTTGTGTCTTTCTCTCTTCCCCTCCCTCTTCCTCCCTCCTCTCTATTACGGGTAGTTCAAGGAATTTGGATTGAAACTTTCTTGGGGGGTGAGTTTATGGTCTTTGAGGAATCCAAGATTTTAACATATATCAAGAGCAAAATCAAAGTTTTTCTCTTGATTGTGAAAGTCGAAGGATTCATTTGCCATGGGCTGTTTTCATATTCACAGATAGAGAGACAGATAGTCATGACAGGGGTATAAATGAATACTAAATTCAGTTGTCAAAGAGTTATACACATGTCAAATTTTGAATGAGAGTATCACTAGCTGACGTGGTGATACGGTATTATTCTATAATTTCTCCATTTTTGCCTGTAGTAATACTTTCGTTTTTTTAAAGTTTTTAAAGAAGCACAAGTTGTCTTAGGTCACACCACATCAAGATTGAATTTTTTTTTTAACCCTTGCACACTTTTTTTACTTCATAAAAGCAATATTAAAAGAGAAAAGATTCGAATGTCTGACCTTAGGTGCAAAGGTAACTACTCTTTACAGCTGCTCACTTAAATATATCCCAATCAGGGGCGGCTTTGGGGTGCTCAATTTGTGCCAAGTGGAGTACCCGGAACACCCAAAAATTACTCATATTTTAGGGAGTTTTTATCATAAATAGCCAAAATTTACCCCTTAAATTCATAAATGTCAATTTTTATAAAAACTTTCAAATATAGCAAAAAAAATACAATTAAATATACTTAAATGCCCTTAAATTTAAAACCCAGATAAAAACCTACAAAACAAAACCAGTTCTTACTTCTTCGTTTGGTTGCTACTTTTTTTAGTTGTTTCTTCTACGTTTCTTTAACATGATTGGAACTAGAAATTGAAATATACATGATCATATTGCTAACAGCTGCAAACTCTTTCTGCAGTAACCAACATATAGACAAGCAAATCAAACATAAGCTTTAAACTTTCTCATATAGCCTACCGCACTTTGTCTCCGAAAAAAAAAAACATAAGCCTGCCACACTTCTGCTACTCAAAATTTTCCTTCATATACAGAAACAGAATACTAGAGCTAATTAATTTGGTCAATTGTTTTCTTATTATTATAATACTCCGGATTTTTTCTGGTCCTGTTGTTAAATATTAATCACCGGACGCAACTTCCCAGCCACTCATCAATCTAAGCTTCTTACTTGCCCAACTTATATATTCTTATTTGTAAAGAGAAGTCGGACCAACAAAAAGTTTGTAAAGATAATCAATTTTTACTGGTGAGAAAAA
The DNA here is from genome assembly GCA_020521455.1 of Prunus kanzakura. Lineage (NCBI taxonomy): Eukaryota > Viridiplantae > Streptophyta > Magnoliopsida > Rosales > Rosaceae > Prunus > Prunus kanzakura. The sequence continues at coordinate 34,396 of BPUM01001206.1, read as the reverse complement.
AAAATTCACTACATCCCTCCCTCTTTGAACCAATGTGCAGAATAAATCATTTTTATTTTTATTTTTTTTGGTAATTAAAAGAAAGAGTTTTGACTTTTAGATTCAGTGCTACTAAACGAACTTTAAAATTAACCGAGTACACCCTACTACCAAACTATTTATTGAATTACTAATTTACCCTAATATAAAATGACCAAAAATGATATATTGAATTGTAAAACAAATGTAATTTTAATAAGTACACCATACTCTATAAAATAAATTTTTTTTTAATAAAAAGTACACCCTACTCTATTTTCAACGAAATTGGACTTTTTTGTTTTTGTTTTTGGGTGTTGGCGCTAAAACTGAACAGATAGAGATGAGTGCTACTTACAAGTGATGTGGACGATCTAGAGATCGATTGAGTGTTAGACGCAGGTTCTTCATGTCCTTGGATGTTGATCCTGAATAGAAGGAAGCCGAGGCTCGTGATGTCTATGGAACCGGTGCGGAACCAGCCTAAGACCCTCCGATGCCGAAGTAAGTTTGTGTCTGAGAGCTTTTACTACTGACAATGTATTTAGCATAAAAGTCAAGTTGAAAAGTCTTACCCCTTGTATTGTAGTGAATGGGCCTATTTATAGAGGGCATTTGGTATGCTCTTAGTACTTAATTTCGATGTGGGACTTGTGGGAGGGCCGGTTGACACGAGTCTTTGGATATTTTGGGCATGGCCTTCGAGGTTTGCTTCGCAGAATCTGTAGGCGATATCGATTGTAGACACCGCTAGGCATCATCGGCAGCCTATACTGATTGTTCACTGTCTTGGGAAATTGGGAGTTTTACTAATCCACGTGTCGAAGTATGAGTGGAGGGTCAGATACGGTACAAACAGTAGTCCCCTAAGTTACCGATTGAGAAGCGACTTCTTAGTAGGGGACTTGAACGTGCTTTCAGCATTCTGACCCGGACACGACGGTAACGTTCCTGCCTTCGTGGTTTGCTGATGGTGGTCATGTAGTCCCCCAAGTGCCCGAGCGAGTGAGCTTGGAAAAGAGGCGGTATGAGGTACCGAATGTTCCGGGAGGCTAGTATAGGTCTGGTTTTGGGAACGCCGGTAGTTCGGCACGAGAGGTGAGTGGAGACTCATTAATGTGTGCCTGCTGTTCGGCACGAGAGGTGAGTGGAAACTCTCCAATGTGCACCTGCCGTTCGGCACGAATGGTGAGTGAGAACTCATCAATGTGCGCCTGCCGTTTGACACGAATGGTGAGTGAGAACTCATTAATGTGCGCCTGCCGTTCGGCACGAGAGGTGAGTGAAAACTAATCAATGTGCGCTTGCCCTTCGGCACGAATGGTGAGTGAGAACTTAACAATGTGCGCCTGCCGTTCGGCACAAGAGGTGAGTGAAAACTCATCAACGTGCGTCTGCCGTTCGACACAAGAGGTGAGTGAAAACTCATCAATGTGTGCCTGCCGTTAGCCAGTGGAGTTGCACTCGAAAGTAGCCAGAGTTGCAGCTTCTGGGAAGTTGAAGCGTTTCTGAGAATTGGAGGCATTTCGAGTGATGACGGTTGGACTCCCCCATGCATGCGTGACACGTGGCGGCAGGGCTGCGAAGGGTCACGTCGTTTCGTATCCCGATGCTAAGTTCGTCTTATAAATGTGAAGAGGGACGAGGGTTGGAATACTTGTAAGTTTTTTTAGAGCAATCAGAGCTTGTGAGAGGCGATTTCCGACGACTGTGCAAAGGCGTTGTAGGCGATTTCCGGCAAACTTTGTCAAGGCGGAGGCGATTTCCGACGAGAAGGAATCACCGTGTTAACAAGGTATGTTGCCGTGTTTCATCTTATGGTGAATCAAATCGTCAATTTGTTGCATGAACATGTATGAATATAGATGAACATGAACCTTTATGGTGTAGGATGAGAGTTTGATTCTAGCATGGCATTTAGTTTCCTTTCGTTTGTGTTTGTAGATGTCAGATACCGAATCTGAGAGTAGGCGTAGTCCGAGGGCGTAGGAGGATGAATCGTCCTCGGGGAGTTCTACCGAGGAGAGTGAGAGTGCCGTTTCTAGGAGCTTTTCGAGCGTTGAGATAATGGAAGGGGCAGAGGTGCGCACCGAGGCTGGTGGCACTTCTCGTAGGTTGTCTCAAGGTAGTGAGCCCTCGACGTCCGGTCGTGGGGCCGACGCAGGCGATGTGTCTATTGCTGCGCCAGGAGAGGGGGTACTGAGGGTTGTTAAGGGAAAGCAGCGAGTGCCGATGGCGAAGCCGAAGGAATTAGTCTACGGAGTAGATCATCAAGAGCCGAATGCGCTGACCGTTGGTGAGCTGGCTAAGATTCGGGCTCTTTACAACATATCGGACTCTGTGAAGATGCGGATCCCGGCGCCGTTGGAGTCCTTGAGCAATCCTGAGGATGAGGTTTGCTTCTTCACCGATGTCTTCAAGCACGAGCTTCGGCTGCCATTGAGGCATTCGGTGCAGAAGATATTGGCTCAGATTGGCTATGCGCCATGGCAATTTAATTCGAATTTTTGGATCACGCTGCTTGGGACAATCACAGCCTTCGGCATATCTGGTGAGGGTGAGCCGAGTTACGAGCAGTTCACCAATCTGTATAGTGTGACGAGGGTGAAGAGTGCTGATCAGGGAGGGTGGGTGTAGTCGAACTGCTTGGCGGTCGGTCGGAGGGGGCATTTTGTCGTTGGGGTGCCGAGCTCTCAAAAGACTTGGCGTAAGCGCCGGGTGTTGGTGTCCGGGGATTGGGAATTGGCACCGGGAGTTATAGTGGAGAGGCACATTCCCACCACGTTCCAAACAGTTGGTAGGCAATAGGGTGCCGTTCGGTAATCTGATGTTGCTTGCTATTTTGTAGAACTTTTGCCGAAGCTAACCTATGTTGTGTCTTATTTCAGTGTCCTTGAAACGGCCGGCTGTGCCGATTAAGGAAGTAGAAGCGATCGAGCGTGTCCGAAGGAAGATCGCTGAAGAAGACCGCTTCTTTAAAAATCTAATGGGCTTTCGGAATCTGTACAAGGCGGGCTTGATCTGCAAGTCTGAGTACGACCAAGAGAGGTAGAAGAAAAAGAGGAGGAAGAGAGAAGACAAAGTAAGTGATGCCGTTGAGCAGCATGCATCCTTTCTATCTTTATTTCTGTATGCCGTGTCGTTGATGGCTTGTTTGTTTGTGTAGTGGCAGGAGGAAGGCCTATGAACGAAGCAACAAGGAGGTGGTTGGAGACCCGGGCGCCGAAGCGGAAAAAGAAGAAGGGTGAATCTTCTGGTAAGAAGATGAAGACTCCCCGTTCAACCGAAGGGGCTTCGGGAGATGAGGTCACTATAGCTGACCGCTGAAGGGAGAAGCGGGTAGCAGAGGCCGAAGACGTTCGTGAGGTCCACCTGCAGGTGACTGGAAAGAGGATGATCGAGGGTGCCCTTGATGTGATGCCGTTACCCAAGAAACCGAGGGGACTGACCGAGGGTGCAGCCGTTCTTATCCCTGACGAGGAGGAAGAGGGGGAGGCTGGGCCGGTGAACGTGGCATGCCCTCGGAAGGTGGTGCCGTTCATCAACACGGTGATTGACAGAGCGCAAATGGAGCTCTCGGAGCTAGAGCAACTGTCCGTCAAGACACTGCGCGAGCATGCCGGCCGAGCCTTCCGAATTCAAGCTGCTGTAAGTTTTTGACGTACGTAAAATAATTCAAGTGTGTTTTTCGATCGGCACTGATGAATAGATGTTTTGTAGGCGGATATGGAGATGTGGCTGTGCGTGAAGCGAGCCGTCAATGCTGCCGAGCGCCATCAGAAAAGGTTCGAGGAAGGTCGAGCTAAAATTGCCGAAGCTGGAAAGCTCTTCCAGGAGGCTGATCGGCCTGTCGAGGAGAATGCTGCGAAGATTGCAGAGCTCTCATCAAAGCTGGCGGATACCGAACTGGAGGTGGTTGGAGCTCAAGAAGCTAAGGCAGATGTGGAGGTGGCGATGGAGGCGGAGGAGGCTAAGGAGGTGGAGGAGGCTAGGGCGAAAGTGTTGGCTGACTACCGATCCTCGGAGGAGTTCACTCTGCTGTTGGACAAGGAAGTCATGGAACAGTGTGACGACCTTGTCTACCGTTTCAAACGCTACAATGCTGACAAGAAGCTGAACCTGAACTTCTTCCGGGATCCGCCTCCGTTGCCCGAGGGTGTCACTGAGGAAATGGTGGAGGCGTACAAGGGAGAAGATACCGATCCCGATTCTAACAATGAGACCGACTCTAGCAGTGAGGAGGAGGAGGAGAGCCATCCTGCACTGACCGTAGCCAGCGTGCCTACCGCCGAAGCTTTGACTAGTGCCGAGCCTCCCGTTTCTTAGCGTTGTTTATTTTTATGTTAATTTTTGGATCTGTATAAATATTTGGAACATGCCGAACGACAATTTTACTAAGACCGATACCCCATTTGTGGCTTTTTTTTTTTATCCAAGTTAATTTTAATTCGGTTTATGTGTTTAAGTTCCATATTTGAGTACAAGTATGCATGCCGTAGGTAGTATATTCTGGATATAGTACTGCCGTTATGGCGTTACTGAATGTATAGAATAAGGATATAAACAAAAGATGCCGACGGTACTTTTATAGTGAAAGTAAGTATGAGAAGGTTACATAGTGTATTGGCCGTAGGCTTAGTCACTTGTAGTAATACTTCAGATGTTCCACGTTCCATGGATGAATAAGGGTTTGGCTATCGGTAGCGCGCAATCGGTAAGTGCCAGGTCGGCAGATGGTGATAATTTCATAAGGACCTTCCCATGAAGGGCCAAGGGTGCCTTCTTTGGAGTCCTTGGTGGCAAGAGAGACTTTGTGTAAGACCCAGTCCCCCACTTTGAACGATCGGCGTTTGACGTGCGAATCGTAATATCGGGAAGTTCATTGTTTGTATGCTGCATTTCGAAGCTGAGCTTGTGAACGGTGTTCCTCGATGAGATCGAGGTTCAAGGTAAGTAGTGTCTCGTTTTGCTTTGGCATGTAAGATGTCGTTCGGCACGTAGGTGCGTTGATTTCGACTGGGACAACAGCTTCGGTACCGAAAGCAAGGGAAAACGGCGTTTCGCCAGTCGACCGTTGGTGGGAAGTGTTGATGGCCCATAACGCTTCTAGGAGCAGGTCGGGCGATGCTCCTTTAGCTGCCCCAAGTTTCTTCTTCAGTGTCTTCTTGATGATCTTGTTGATGGCTTCTACCTGGCCGTTTAATTGTGGGTGTGCTGGAGATGCGAAGAACAAGTTGATGTTGAATCGGTGGCACAGGTGCCGGAACTAAGAGGAATCAAATTGTTTACCGTTGTCGGTGATGATTGCGTTCAGGAGGCCGAAACGGCAAATTTTGTTCTTCCATACGAAATGTTCGACCTTGGCTGCGGTGATGGTGGCCAATGCTTTGGCTTCGGTCTATTTTGTAAAGTTGTTTGTGCCTAATAAATCACGGTCGTACACTGACCGAATGGGCTTCTTTTCTCGACCCTAGCACCTGCTCATGAACAAAACGCGGCGTTCCGTCAGGCGTTTTTACCTTCTTCAAAGCAAAGGAAAAGCGGCGAAGGCATAATCATCTCGGCCTCGACCGCAACATTGCAGGCTGAGGCCGAAGGACAAAAAGACACGGCCGAAGATATTAGAGTCAGATCACCATGTGACAGCCAGGGCCCACACTTCATTTAATGAAGTAACACCTCTGACTAGCAAACCCACTGGCTGCAAAGAGGCATTTAATGCACGAGGGAAGAAGGGAAGTGACTTGCGTCAGGATTTGGCGACAGAAATCAGAGTGGTTAGGCGCAAACATTCTTACAAAAATTCTTACAGCTTGAGAGATTAGGTCACCAGCTATCAGAGCATTAAATGCGTCTTCACAGCCAGAAGCGTAGAACCCACGATCAGGGCGGCGGCCGAGATTTACCAGGATTTATGGGGTCACACCACCATGCTTCATGATCCCAAATGTCGATTGGACTACCCACTTGCTCTGATCAGGCTCTACCATGCAGATTTTCAGGCTCGATTACTCATTCAAGAGCTCTTCCTATAAATACCAAGTTCAAACTACATTCAAAGGGTTCAAACACCAAACCAAAAGCCTCCCACGGAGCAAATTATATTTTCCTGTAATGCACTTTCAATACCTATACTTGCTTTCCTAGGAGTAGTGTTAGATTGTAAGGAAAATTCATTTATCAATATATCATACGACCCTTGATTTTCAAGGCGCCGGAGCACCATATCTGTTACTCTTTCATTCACCCCATACATCATACGATCGTCGCTCCCTGAGCAGCGCGCCGGAGGACCGCCCAAAACCCACCACCAATACCACCACTAAACGGCCTTGTAGCTCAGGCCGTGAACCTGACGGCCGAGATCAGTTCCTCTCTCAGCCACAATCGTTTGACTAAGAGTCGAATTCAAACAGGCGCACCACTTAACCATTTCACCCATATCACCATCTCGACGCACGGTAGACCGTGCTGGCACGCCCGCACACAACCGCACCGCACCCAAAAGAAGGAAGCCACGTGTTAACGCACATCCCCTCGGCCCGGAGCACCAGGCCGTGAGATTTGCGCAGCCAACAAAAGTAATCAACGGCGATGATGTCAAATTTAAGCTGTCCCTTTCCCTGGGGCATGGGGCCGATGAGATCCAAACCCCATTGAGCGAAGGGCCATAGGCTGACGATTGGAGTGAGGGGTTCGGCAGGCTGTTTTGGGACGGAGCCAAAACGCTGGCAATGATCACACTTCAGTACGAGTTTAGTGGCATCAGCATGGAGAGTTGGCCAATAATACCCTTGCCGAATGGTCTTGAAGGCCAAGGATCGGGCGCCAGAATGGTCCCCACAGGCTCCCTCGTGAATCTCTCGTAAGATGTAGTTGCCCTGTTATGGGGTCATGCACCGAAGCAACGGTAAGGAATGACCACGCCGATAGAGAGTCTGATTCAAAAGGAGGCATCGTGCCGATCGGCGATGGAGAGTTTTGGCCTCGGCCTTGTCATCCGGTAACGTGCCGCTTGCGAGGTAGTCGTGGATTGGATCCTGCCGAACGGCATGTACCTCGGTTTCAATGGTGCTGCGCCGAGCGAGGACTTCGATCGGCACGTGACGGCCCACGTTATCGTTGATGGCTGATGCAAGGCGTGACAGGGCATCGGCGTGGCTGTTCTCGGATCTGGGGATCTGTTGAACTTGATACGCTGTGAAGTGGTGGAGCAATCGGCAGGCGTGTGTCAAGTAGGCAGCCATCGAAGTATCCTTGCCTGCGAATTCAGTAAGCACTTGATTAACGACAAGTTGTGAGTCGCTGCATATCCTGAGTTGTTTAGCTCCCATTTCTTTAGCAAGCCAAAGGGCTGCCAAAAGGGCTTCTTACTCGGCTTCGTTGTTGGAAGCCTGGAATTGGAAACGGATGGCATATTCGATGGTCGTTTGGTTAGGGGCTTTTAGTACTAAGCCGGCCTCGCTGCCTTGTCGGTTGACGATCCGTCCACATAGAGAGCCCATAGGGGAATTGATGGATTAAATGTTCCTCTCGGAGATGAAATCAGCTACGGCTTGTCCCTTCTCGGCAGGCCGAGGGTGATAGTGGATGTCGAACTCGCTGAGCTCAATGGCCCATTTTACTAGCCTGCCTGACGTTTCCGGCCTCTATAGTATTTGGCGTAGAGGTTGATTAGTGAGAACGACAATGGTGTAAGCCTGAAAATATGGCAGAAGCTTGAGTGCTGAGAGGACGATAGCGTAGGCGAGTTTTTCCAGCTCAGGGTACCGAATCTTGGCATCTTGCAGGGCCTGGCTGGTTTAGAAAATTGGGAGTTCTATGCCGTACGGCTTGCGAATGAGCACGAAACTGAGTGCCGTTGCCGAAACTGAGAGGTAGAGAATGAGCTTTTCTTCGGGAAGAGGGGTGGATAATAAGGGCGCTCTGCTCATGTAGGCCTTAAGGTCTTGGAAGGCCCAATCGCATTCGGCAGTCCAGACAATCTGCCGTTTGCTTCCTTTGAGGGCTTTAAAGAATGGGGCACACCGATCGGTAGCCTTTGATATAAATCGGGCCAGAGCGGCGACACGCCCAATGAGGCTCTGGATATCTTTCTGCGTCCTTGGTATCTGCATGTCAAGCAATGCTTGGATTTTCTTAGGGTTGGCCTCAATGCCTCGTTGGTTGATCATGAAGCCAAGAAATTTTCCAGAGGAGACGCCGAAGGCGCATTTGTTTAGGTTGAGGCGCATGTTGTATTTTTTTAAGACGCTGAACATGAAGGAGAGGTTGTGGAGGTGACAATCGGCCGTTTTGCTTTTAACCAGCATGTCGTCCACATAAACCTCCATTGAGGTGCCGATGAGTTCAGAGAAAATTTTGTTGACCAACCGTTGGTATGTGGTTCCGGCATTTTTCAAGCCGAACGGCATGACATTGTAACAGTAAAGTCCCTTGTCGGTGATGAATGCCGTATGTTCGCGGTCGGCGGGGCTCATGAATATCTGGTTGTAGCCTGAGTATGCATTCATAAAGCTGAGGAGTTCATGGCATGCTGTGGCGTCTACCAGCTGATCGATCCTTGGCAATGAAAAACTATCTTTTGGGCAAGCCTTGTTTAGATCGGTATAGTCCTGACACATTCTCCAGGCCTTGTTCGATTTTTTGACCAAGAGTGAGTTTGCCAACCAAATTGGGTAGGTTACCTCCTGGATGAAACCGATTGTCTTCAGTTTATCCACTTCGAGCCTCATTGCTTCGTACCGTTCGTAATCGTAGGCTTGCCGTTTCTGTCGGATGGTTTTGAAGGTGGGACAAATGCTGAGCTTGTGACTGATGATATTTGGGGCGATGGGGGCATGTCGTTGTATGACCAGGCGAAGACTTCTGCATTGGCGCGCAAAAAGGTAATGAAATCGGCTCGTAGTTCCGAACTTAAGGTGGTACCGATTCGGACCTATTTGTCGGGCTGCGCCTCAGAAAGGGTCACCGATTCTAAATCCTCAATGGGTTGTGCCTGTGGGGTGACAACCTCATCTCTGGGATCATCTGGTTTGTCCGCCCCCTATCGTTTGGTACAGTCATTTTGGTAGAAACTGAGTATGCTTTGCGAAGCGTTGCTCTTGCCGATTCCTTTGTTGCCGAAACGTAATACGTCCGTGCGTTCTACTGATCCCCTCGCACTTGGCCGACGCCGGCGTGTGTGGTGACTGCATGGCTTTCATTTTTGTGAGCGTCGTCCTGCCGATGAGGGCGTTGTATGCCGTTGGGCAATCGACTACCAGAAAGTGAGTGTAGATGACTATTCGTCTGAGGATAGTGTCGACGGCGAACGGGAGCTGAACACTGCCGATTGGTTCAACCATGTCACCAGAGAAGCTTAGGAGGGGGTGATATCTTTGTTTAGTTGCTGAGGGTCTATGCCGAGGGCATTAAAAGCGTTGGCAAATAGTACATTGACCGAACTGCCAGTGTCTATGAGGATTTGGCCCACATCGAAGTCTGAAATATCAGCTCGTATGATCATGGGATCGGAGTGGGGGAAGATGATGCCTCTTTCTTCCTCTTCAGAAAAGGTGATAGGTTCCCAACCGATTCGCTGGATCTTGTCGTTGTGTCCTCCCGCTACGCTGAGGATCTAGGGGTGCCGAACGGCATGAATGTAGTTTTTAACGTAACGATTGCTGGTTTCAGCGATGGTTGGTCCGATGCCGTTTTTGGGCTCAGGTATTGATCCAGCTTTCCTTCGTTGATGAGGCGTTCGACAATTTTACGAAGCGCGATGCACGATTCTGTATCGTGGCCGTTGTACTGGTGGTATTGGCAGAAGACACCTGTGTCCTTCTCGTTCTGCCGAGGGAGCGTGCGGTTGTTTGGCTTTGGTATCATCTGATTCTCTGTCATGAGGACGTGCTCGTAAGTGGTATTGAGCAAAGTGAAGTTTTCTTCTGGCCGGTTTTTCTTCGGATCGCCGAAGTTGCTTCGCCTGCCGGAGTCCTTGCCCCTTTTGTTACTGTCCTGCCGATCCTGGAAATTATCCTTCCGCTTGTTTTTTGCTTCGTAAGGAGCAGAGGCAGGGGGTGCCGTTCGGTAGGGGGCCTGATTTGTCGTTCGATTTGCTGGGAATCGGTCATAGTTTTGTGTCGAAGGCCGATCGGCCGGTACTGTTTTGCTTGGTGGTGTCGAAGCTGATCCTCTGGAGTTGAAATGTTCGGCCTTAGCGTGGATAGCTGCCTGTTTCATCAGCTCGGCGTAGGTGGTCCAGTTGCAACTGTGGACTGGATAGCGAAACTGAGATGACCGAAGGCTGCCCTATCGTCAGTTTCAGGACATCGGGAATATTCGTGGCTGAACATAGCCGCATATTCTCTCAGGGGCTCGTCGTCTTGTTGCCGAACGGTATAGAGGTCATCGGCAGAATACAGGCGATTGGTTTGAATCATAAAATGGTTAAGGAAGGTTTGTTTCAACTGATCGAAAGAATCAACCGTACCTGGTTCCAATTGGTAGAACCAATTCAAGGCAGCTCCGGCCAAGGTGGAGGGGAACAATAAGCATTGGCCTTCGTCAGTGAGCCCTTTGCAACCCAAAGCTGATTGAAAAGTGTGGATGTGAGTTATAGGGTCTTCCACTCCTGAGTAGAACAATATTCGGAGTGCTTGGACCTCTTTTTCATGTCTGAACGTTCGGATGCGGTTGGTGAATGGTCCCGGTTGTACCTTTCCCCACATTGGCGTCCGAGCTTGATTCTGTTCTTCCTCTATGCGGTTCATCTTCTGGAGGAGAAGACGGATGGTGGGATCGGTGGAGGGGAGATCGTCACCGAAGGGTTCTGTTGCTCGATTCTCTGTGTGTCGGCCAGCATTGTGGCCTTGAGCCTCTTGATCTGCCGTTCGGCTGGAGCTTCTCTCGTAGCTTCCTTTATGCCGATCGTTCTCTTTATTTGATCAGTGGCTATGATGCTCTTTTGAAGGTCCTGGCGATCGGTGGGAGATAGTGGTTCCTGGTGAAGTTGGAACATAGTCTGATTCGTCCGTCTCTTCCAGGCCGATTGCATCATACCTTTGGCGCAAGGGGGATTTTGGTCCGAGCGCCTTTAATCGCCGATCGTTGAGTTTTGCTAAGATCTGGATGGGTGAGGGATGCCGTTCCTTGTGCCGATCGTTGATCCTATCGCGGCAATCGGAGTAAACCTGGTATTCTGGGTGACGCTCCCTTGGGGAGGGTACGAACAGCCTTCGGGAGGCAGATGACTTGTCTGCGGCTTGCTGTTTCCCTATATCCTGAGCGCTAGGCTTCCGCACGCTTTTAAACGACTTCTCCTGCTGAAGCTGCATGGTTCGTTCTAGACCGTCTTGTAGCTAGGTTGAGTGCGTTTGCTGATCATGAAGCTGCCTCTGGGTGTCATCAAGTTTGGAGGAGAGGATATTGTTGTGCTCCTGCATTTTTGTCATTTCTCGTTGTAGAGTCTCCATGCGAGCTTCCAGAGTATTTTGTCGAACAGGTGTCTCTGTCCGCGGTGTGTGAGGCAGGGGAGCAGGTCTTGGCTCGCCACCGATGCCGAGGATTGGACCATCGGCAGGGAGGGATGAAGATGGATTCATTTTTTGGGCTCAGAGTTTTGAGATATGGGTTTAATCGATAAGCGATTCCCACAAATGGCGCCAATCAGTTAATCTGTTGGCACTAAAACTGAACAGATAGAGATGAGTGCAACTTACAAGTGATGTGGACGATCTAAAGATCGATTGAGTGCTAGACGCAGGTTCTTCCTGTCCTTGGATGTTGATCCTGAATAGAATGAAGCCGAGGCTCGTGAGGTCTATGGAACCGGTATAGAACCAACCTAAGACCCTCTGATGCCGAAGTAAGTTTGTGTCTGAGAGCTTTTACTACTGACAATGTATTTAGCATAAAAGTCAAGCTGAAAAGTCTTACCCCTTGTATTGTAGTGAAGATGCCTATTTATAGAGGGCATTTGGTATACTCTTAGTACTTAATTTCGATGTGGGACTCGTGGGAGGGCCCTATAAGGTTGACACGAGTCTTTGGATATTTTGGGCGTGGCCTTCGAGGTTTGCTTCGCAGAATCGGTAGGCGATACCGATTGTAGACACCGCTAGGCATCATCGGCAGCCTATACCGATTGTTCACTGTCTTGGGCAATTAAGGGTTTTACTAATCCACGTGTCGAAGTATGAATGGAGGGTCAGATACGGTACAAACATTGGGTTTGTTTGTTAACCTCAATAATAATAAAAATGTCATGAAGACTTTAGTTTAGGATGCCTTATTGTTCATTTAGCACAGAACCCTTAAGATTTTAGAGCTGCCGCTAATCTCGATCAACATGTCCCTTTTTTAGGACCATTAATTTTTGCAACAAGTGGGAATTTCTTGTGGGCCCTACTGAAAATTATAGTTTAATAATACGAACTATATGTATTCAATTTGGATAAGTTTTCGACTCAAGCATCATTATATTGCAAAAGAAACCGAAAGAAAAAAAAAACAAACTTTATACATCTGTTTAATAATTATTGAGTAAAACCAAACTTTCTACGTAAGTAATTGAAAACAAAAATTCGATTTCGCCATATTTCATGGTGGCCAACTCAATTCCCGTTTCAAGAACTTGGTTGGATTCATAATCACATAAATCCAGATTTCTTATGCCTCTAATGTCATCTACTCTTAGCATTAAGATTTTGTTATCTATACTAATCCCCGTTGTACAATAATAATAATCCGGAGGATAAATAAAAGGACACAATTGTTTCCACCGTTTTTCTTGCAGAACCCATAAGTCAACTTTTTCCATGCCCTCCTCCTCACACCCATAACATATAAAAAGCAAGCAAATTTGTTCCTTGTAAACGTCAATATATAAACCCCATAAACTGCAAATGGCATCTGGTGCTATGATTTCTTCGAATTTTTCACTGCCTGAATCGAATGACATAATGCTGAGCATAGGACCTTTCTGAATGATGTGGTATGCTACTCCACTGAAAAACGTACCCCTATGATGTTCCCAAGTGCATTTTAACCAAGGAGGAATTGCTTCAATCATCTTCCAAGAGTCTGTTTTGAGACTATAAACCTCAAGCGCCAAGGCACTTTTATTGGTACGCATCATCCTTACAGCCTTGTAGTCATTAACCCCAGGGTGGAACCCGAACTGGAGAGCAACATAGCTAAATTTAATGTTAATGTTGGTGCTCATTGGAAGGGCCCTAAATTTCCTAACCGATGGGTTCCATATGTGTATAGGACTATCGAAATTCAGGATCTCATCCGAAATGCAAACTAAACCATTGCTTGAACCATATATCCCATAGTGTTCGGTGATCCCTAAGGGATGGCTTAGTTTGTAGCACTCCTCATCAAATGTTTCTTTGGGAAAAAGAGACCATTGAAATTCCCTTTTAAGATATGGGTCATTAGGGTCGACCAAACGCTCAAAATTTGGGTGGTGGAGGCAAAGTAGATAAACATGGGTATGTTTTGTCACATTCCTACAAAGGTGTGTGCTAACAAAAATTGAGCTTCCAATCAAATCACTCCACGACTTGCATGTACACAGAAACCGAATAAGGGATTTTGCAGGTAGTCTTACTAGGATGTCGATTAAAATTTCTTTCTTACGTAGTGTGAATGTCATCCTGAAGAAATCATAATCAAAATAAGTTAGCATCCAAAATATTGATCATAACAAAACAAGGAAAACGATGGTGCTTTTCATTTTTGCAGAAAGTCTAATGACTCACTTTTGAGGTTGGTAATAGGCAAGGAAGGGAATGAAATTTCCAACAGAATTAATTGACTGTGCGTGTGCGTCAAACAATAAAATACAGAGCCTGTTACCAAAAATAAAATAACGTATAGAACTGTGCCAAAGAGTTATGTAAAATTAGAATATTTATAACCTCCAAGAAACCCCTCCCCGTTCCTAACTTTAGCAACAACAAAAAACCTCCAACAAACAGAAAGAAGAAAAGGAAGAAAGAACGGCATTTCAGGGCAGCTTCTCAGGAGTAAAAAATGACTAAGATCCTGGCTGTACGTTATTGAATCGATAATGCAGTGACCAAGTAATTTGGCGTCCTAGAATAAAGCACCACCGCATGACAAGGAGAAAACAATGGTCAATAATGTAAAGAAATCTGTAGTTGTTCCTAAAAAAGAAAAAGAAAAATATTAAAAGAACCAAATATCATGATGCTAGCCTTTTATTTTAATAATTACTAGCCTCTTCGCAAGCGCTTCTGCGCCTGCGAGAGGCTTTTTTTTTTAAAAAATTAAATTTATTTTAGAATTAAAAAAGATAATGGGTAGTTGGGTTCCATAAAAATAGGATTCATTATATGATTTTTCTTTTAATTTTAATTTTTTTTAAATATGAAAAAGTGTGAATTTACCATATTATCCTCATTTAATTAATAATTTTAATTTTTAATGTTTGCATTAACCAATGACATTTTTTGGTATTTTGAATGTTTCATCATTCTCTGCCTTTTGCTTTATATATATAGATACTGATACTAGTTTCAACAAACATTTCTGCTAATCCAAGAAATTAGGTAAAGACAAACTTTTTATTTTTTTAAAGCCAAACAAACATTAAAGTTTAGGTTCATGAGTTGTTTTAGGCCATCTCCAGTCATAAGACTAAATGTAGTTTAGGGCTAAAAATTTAGCCCTCCAAAATATTAATTTTTTAAAGAATAGTGCAGGGGCTAAATTTTTCCATCTCCAGCCATACATGGCTATATTTTAGGACCTTCATATTTTATTATTTTAAGAAAAATTATGGTACAACACTCATATATTCCACAACTATGTATTGTTGAATTTAATTAAACTATAATTTAGAGACCATATTTTTTAAACAAAATGAATTTAAAACATTTAAAAAGGTTTAAAATAAATAAATAAATAATAACTTTTCAATCAATGGTTTTGACCTCCTACGATCAGAAACCAATTATATATATATATATATATATATATATATATATATATAAACAAAACTAATTATATATTAAAACAAAATTAATTTAAAAACATTTAAAAAGCTTATTAAAGATAAAAATAAAAACTTAACGGCTAGCTGACGTCATCGATGATGTTAACGCGCCTTTAATATTGGCCGTTGGATCTGCAGTTTCACGAGATGTTTCATGCTTTTGCTCACGTGTGATACTTTCTTCTCTTGGAAAGCACATGCGCTGGGCCCACAAAAAAATTTGGCCTATGCCAAAGCTGCGTTACATTTGGCATAGTTGGAGGGCTAAAGGGCCAAATGTGGCCCTCCAAATTTGGCCAATTTTTTTTTTTTAGCCCATGGCTGGGGATGAATTTTGCACTATTTTAGGGCTATATTTGACTTATGGCCCATGACTAGAGATGGCCTTAGGGTTCAACAAACAGAAACCAGACTTTGTTCTCTGTCAACACCAAATGATTTGCAACAAGCCATGCAATAACTTTCTGTCAACACTAAAATAAAATGCTTGGCTTATGTTATTAACAAGTTGAAAACAAGATGTGTTGCCACCCCAAAAAAAGGAAAACTGCTTTTGCTCAAAAGTTTGGAATCCTCAAAATTCCATTTGGCACCAAAATAACAGCAAGTGTTACAAGCAGAAAAAATGGCAGAAGCTTTTGTGGGGGCTTTTTTGTTCCGACAGCTTCAAATGGGTTGGGCTGCCTTAAGGAGCGAAAATGGATGAAATTACCCATTGTGTCTGAGTTCAAGGACTAGACCCCAAGAATGTTTCGAAAGGATAGTAGAACCTTAGGAAACACCCTGGTTATCTTCACCAACAAAAATAACGATGGCTTATAGGTAGATTCTTAGCTTGGCATGAGAAGCTTGTGGCATTGGGGCAAAGTAGTCATGAGTTTAGCACTTAAAGAGAGAAAGCTGTGAGTTCCTATGAGAGACATGGGTTCTAAGGGAAAGTGGAAGGGATTCTAAGAAGGTTTGATGAAGAGGGAGAAAGATGGGGAAGAATGATGGGTGGCTTAAGTAATTTCTGGCAGCTTGACAGAGGCTCTGTTTAAATGCTATAACAGTCTGCCAGAAAGGGGGAAAACAATGGAGAAGGGTGAATAGAGCACAAATTTGCTGGGTTTTGCAGATGAGAGAGGAAGCTTGCTCTCCAGCTGTGGATGATGCTTGCTGGGTTGAAGAGGCCTCATTTTATAGCTGCTGGAAGCTGTCTTTTCGCAAGAAACCCAATGGTTCCTATCCAATTTTGGCCAAGCTTTTTCCTTCCTTTCTCCTCCTATCTTATTCTGGCAAAATCTTCTCTGCCCAATCCCACAAAATCAGGGATTTTTAGGAGCTTAATGCTCTTCCCGCGGCTGCTACAGTGGAGAACTTCTTATTTCCAGCCATTTCCTTTCCTCCTTTGTTTCCTTCTTCCATAGCCAGATCTGATAAGGGAAAGAAATGGGTATGCATGCTGGTTCAAAGGGTGGTTCCTCTCCTGGCAGTCTGCGCGCCAACATCCCTTGGTCCTTTGGATGTTTTTGCTTGAAACTTGTTTCTTCCCATGGGTTGGAGCCTCCCAGCCGCTCTGTGCACATGGTCTTCCAAGCTCCCTTCGCAGCTTTGTCCTCCAGCCAAGTGTTGGAGCTTTTGCCACTTCTTATCCTAATTGTATGGGCCTCTCATGACAACAATATGATTTATTAAATAAATAGGCTATCCTTATCAAGTTTTGGGACATCTTGATTGAGGCAATGGGCTATTCTTGGTTGAAGTAATGGGCTATTTTCTCTCTTGTGCTTACCTTCGTTTGGGCCTAAGAAATGGGGTTCGGTCCCGAAGCTCCCAAGCAACTTGGGACTTTCATTTCTCGGCCCATCAATGGGCCTTGTGACAACTTATTACCATCCATACCACAACTCACTCAAGCAAGCCCCGGACATTTGCTTGGCTTGGGCCCACTTAAGCTTGTAGCGTGGCTAGGTGTAATAATAATGATTTTCGCTTGGCATTGCATGTCGCTTGGCATGCTTGAATTTTGTCACCTTTAAAAGGGATATGATGTTTGACATGAAAATTAGCATGGGCTTGTAGAGCCAGTGCATTTTATAGGCTCTAGCGTGGCGGATTACATATTTATTTGGCATGGCACGTGGATCACAACTCGTGCGAGCGTGAATGACGAACTTTCGCATGCCCGAATCGGGTTTCTTCTTAGTAAGGTATCGTATTGGGCCTAGCCTTGGATTTTTTGGGCTTCAACAGCTTTCAAATTGCAAGTCAAGGTGCAGACATAACTAAAGAGAAAAAGGAAAAAACAAATGTCAAATTCTTAGTCAAATTTCTCAAAGACTTTCTGTAATACATGTTCACGTGTGAACATCTTGTAGAAATTAAAGTAAATCAACAGGGGTTACTTGTTGTAAAATTTGGGTTGTGAAACAGGATGTGCTACACTTGTTCCACCATGCTATAAACAAAAAGACAAACAAGATGGGAAAGAATTTGCAACAGCCAAAGCAAGACTTTAGCTAAAGGCAAAACAAAGCCCACGTGTTAAAGAAATGGGTGAGAAAGGCTTGACACAACTTTGCCTTCTCATTGCTACCCGTAGTCAACAAAAGAAAGTAGCAAGATGAGGTCATTTACAAAAATATTGAGAAGACCAAGACCCAACACTTCTCAAAGCCTATGAACTGAGGCAATAAACAAGGGCATTGTCTTCAGAGCTCTCGAGGAGGTTTCTTTGGATCTCCAAGTCTCAAAGTCACAAGTCACAAGCTAGATTTCTCTAAGGCTAAAATGTATCAATTAGCAAATAATTGATACAAAAGTCCTAAATTTCCTAAGTGGTACAAAACCGTGCCAAAACCCAAATGGTACAAAACCACACTAAAGCTCAAGTGGTGCAAGAGCCACACTAAAACCCAAATGATACAAAATCACACCAAAGCTCAAGTGGTACAAAACCACGCCAAAACCCAAATTCCCACAAATTGAATGAAGGAACTACGTCTGATTTGATTCGGCCAAGGATACATAGGCAATCTAGAAATTCAATGCAGATACAACATGTAAAGAATGTGATTTCTTGATATTATTATCGGGTACAATTGTACAATATATATAGAATACAGTTGACTTTTATTGAAGCTATTTTGATAAATACAAAGGGCTATTAACAGTAGCAAATCATTTGGAGATCATGATATCTATCAATCAACATCATTTAGAGATTCATCAGTGGAGGAAATAATGGCCGTGATTGCTAGATTGACACCCCCCCCTTCCCGGGAAACTGGACGACCTTGGTTGGACAAGTTTGGATCGTAAGCGAGCATGGTGTGGCTTTTGTAGTGCCTTCGTAAGAAGATCAGGCAGCTGATCAATGAACGGAATATAACGGACTTGGTGACTCCCAAGAGTGACTTCTTCACAGACAAAATGGTAGTCAAGCTTGATATGACGAGTCCGAGCATGAAAGACATGGTTGGCGGCCATGTATGTCGTATTGAGGTTGTCACAATGAAGAAGAATAGGAAAGTAGAGAGAAACACCAAGCTCGAAGAGTAGATAGGAGAGCCAAGTAGTCTCAACACAATAGTGTGCAAGGGAGCGATACTCGGATTCCGCACTTGAACGGGCAACAGTGGATTGCTTCTTGGAACACGAGGAGATTAAATTGGAGCCCAAATAGATGAGGTAGCCACTGGTAGATCGACGCGAATCAGGGTAGCCCACCCAATTTGCATAGGAGTAGTAATTGAGGCAGGTGGTGAATGGTTGCGGGTGAAGAGAAATACCAAAGTTGAGCATGCCTTTGACATATTTGACACACATAAGACCAGATATTGCATACGATGTAAGTGTGGTTAGTCAATTTATGTATTCTTCCAGTATTTCTCATAGGAATGCAATTGATCGGATCTTAAGGTATTTAAAGTCAGCCCTTGGAAAGGGACTAATGTTCTCCAAGAATGGAAATCTTGAAGTTATTGGATTTACAGATGCTGATGGGCTGGTTCCATTATAGATAGACACTCTACATTAGGTTACTTTACATTTGTTGGAGGTAACCTTGTTACTTGGCGGAGTAAAAAATAAAATGTGGTTTCCAAGTCTAGTGCAGAAGCAGAATATAGAGGAATGGCTCAAGGAGTCTGTGAATTATTATGGATCAGAAGACTCTTGACAAAATTAGGTTTCAAACCAGAAAAACCAATGGAGTTACATTGTGACGAAAAATCAGCTATCGATATTGCTCATAATCCAGTTCAACATGAACGAACCAAACATGTTGAGGTGGATAGACATTTCATCAAACAAAAAACTGAGAACAAGATCATCTGTCTACCATTTGTAAAATTAGAAGATCAATTGGTAGATGTCTTAACAAAAGTTGTATGTGGAAGAGTATTTTATGACTCACTTACCAAGTTGGGCATTGGTGACGTATATGCACCAACTTGAGGAGAAGTGTTGACATGAGCTATCTTAATTAATCAATGAGATTTATTTCCTTGATTAATTGGGGGATTTACTTTCTTATATTATATAGTTGACATATCATTGTATAATTAAGAGATATTCTCATAATTGATTAATGTATCTATTTCCTTATAAAGCACTCATGTAAACACCTATATATATACCTCCTTATGGAAGAATATTATTAACCTAAAGTATTCAAATCATATTCATATTTTAGCAAGATTAAACCCAAGTGTAACTTCTTTACTTGTATATGTTGAATTTCGAATTTTGATATGAAATGTCTGGATAAAAAAGGAAAATGAGACCAATAAAGTCACATTTGAGCTGTTGCTTTGAGTTAATTTGTATATGTTGGGCTCCATCTCTATGTTTTGATACTATAGATATCATATTCATATTTTAGCAAGATTAAACCCAAGTGTAACTTCTTTACTTGTATATGTTGAATTTCGAATTTTGATATGAAATGTCTGGATAAAAAAGGAAAATGAGACCAATAAAGTCACATTTGAGCTGTTGCTTTGAGTTAATTTGTATATGTTGGGCTCCATCTCTATGTTTTGATACTATAGATATCATAGGCCAACACTAACAAACAATCCTTGTCAAGTTTAATAGATTATAAAAAATAAAAAACCCTAGCCGCACCTTGGTCCCCTTTTCTCATTGCCGACAACTAACCGCAAGGAAGCTAGGGGGAGGTGGTCATTGCCCCTCCTCCCCTCCACCCATCTTCCCCTTCCTCTCCTCCCCTTCCCCCTCCCCAGAAAGTCTAGATCTGTTTGGATCTAGGTATGTTTGTCTGTTTGTTTTGTTTGGTTGTTTTTGCAGTGTTCTAGGTGACTGGTGTTGTCTTTGTCTTAGCGATGGCGACAGTATTGACGTTGAATTATGTCTCTCCTCAGGAGAGTTATGATACCTGGTGAGTGATGTTTTGTCTCTTTTTTAACGAAGGTTGCAGTAGCGACACTAGTGGTAGGTGTTGAGATGTGGTGCTCTTCTCTACTCTGCTCCGATCGAAGAATTATGCTTGGTCATATGAGGTTTTCTTTATCAGGTTTTGAGTTGAAGTGGATTGCTTCTCAGGGGTCCTTTACTGTTGTTTCTGTGTTCCTCCTCCGTATTCTCCCCTGGTTTCCGTTATGGTATGCCTTGCAGTTTGTGTGGATGTCAAAAGACTATGATTTTGCTCAATGAAGGCTTCTTTTGACAGTAGGGATGTTCTGCATTCCTCTCATGTGGGTTTACTATTTGGGGTTTCTGGGGTCCTCTCATGTTGGTCTACTGTGTTGGTCTCTAGTTGTGGTTCTCGTCGGAGGTCTTTGTGTTAGTTTTCGTTTTTGATTTGTTCTTTTATTGTAATGGTCCAAAGTGACCTGAATTGGACTCTCTTGTTAGTCCATGACATGTGTGGTACTCTTTCCTCCCCTGGGGTTTGTCCCATGAGGTTGTCCTAGGAAGGTTTTAAAGAGGCCATTGTATCATGTTGCTCTTTGTACGTCTGTGGTTTTATGAATGAATTCTCTTTCTTAAAAAAAAAAAGTTTAACAGGTTCAATGCCCTAAACGGCGGGAAAAAAAAAATTGGGAGCAAAAAATTAAAAGTGGCCAAGTAAGCATTGTTTCATTGATTGGGTTAATGCGATCAGAAAACACTAATTTCTTTAAGGATTTAACGATCACAAAATTGGATTTAAGTTTATAGTTGAGAGGGGGAGAAGGAGTTGTTTAAAAGAAAATTGACAAAGCCATGCATGAAGTCTGAGCTACTCATGTCTGCCATTTGTCCCACCCTAAAAAAACAAGGCTATGTGGGCTTTTAATTTTGCCCTGATTAGTATAGCAAATAATTTCCACACTTCATAATGGGATTAAACTTGTGGCAATATTAATTAGCAGCCAGTAATTAAAACCGCTAACCTCGTCATGCCCTAAACAAATTGCAGAAAACTCCCATCCTTCATCCTCCATCACTTCACCACATTCCACCGACTCGCCCTCCAAACAAAAACCGCCATTAATGCGTGTCCCCGTTCGTAAGTTTATTCTTTCTCCATTTCTTATGTATACTTCTTTTTAATTCATCAACTTGAATAAAATGCTCTTCTTCTTCTTCTTGTTCCAGAAAACCAAGATGTGCAGGAAAAAATGCGCAGGTACGCGGTGTGGGTCATACCACCCGATCACATGGTCCGCAGGATAAAAAAGGATGGAGGGCCTCCGGGCCGAGTTTGGTGGGCCCAAGATCGAGCCCCACATCACCATTCTGGGATCCATCCTTCTGAGCCATGAAAGAGCAGTCCAAGGCTTCACAGAGGCTTGTGAAAGTTTCAAGCTGCACAGTTTTAAAGTTGGTCATGTGGCTACTCGAAAATTCTTTTACTAGTGAGTTTCGCTCTTCATCCATCCAGTAAGTTAGTTTGCATTTCTTGTTATTACTTTTCATCTGCATGGATTTGGTTGGGGTTCAAACTATGGGAGCAAATATTTTCGTCTCCAATTATAGCACGCCACGTGAAAAAGAAGAATATCCCTTAAATTAATTAATTGAGCCAATTTATTTGGCCAATTAATTAATATTGATAATATCTTTATTTAATAAGATAATGTCATTAGTTTAGATATTATCATAATAAGGAGATATAATCATAATCAAATTAGGAGATTTGAATCCCAATCAAATCCCTAATAGACTCAATCTTTACAATTTGGGGAAAGAATAAACTCATTCATAATAAAAGTTTTATTCTCTACGAAACCCTAACCTCCGATGCTCCTAAAAAAAGATGGCTTCATTTATCATTCAAGGTACTTATAAACCTAGCTCTGAAACCCTGCAAAAACACCCAAGATCTCTCTCCCCTCTCTCTCCTAGCTGGTGACGCCCACATTGCTCTCCTATCTCCATATTTTCTCCACATGGCTCTGGCCACCACACACGGCTCCCGCCACCCGGTTCTCACCCTGGAGAAATCTCCATACCCTTTTTTAGCTATTGTTTCACCAAGATTTAATCGAACTAACTTAGGTATTGGAGGGCCTTTGGCCAACACCCCTTGGGTATGGTTTATTTACTTCAGTCTTATTTCCAACACCCCAAAGCAGTGAACCATGTATTAATTCTTAACAATTTCTCAAATTTGAAAACAAATAATTGCAAACCAAATGAATACCTGAGAATCTAATATTAGATTTAAATTGGTAGCAGAGGGAAACAGGTTTGAAGAAGATTCGATTCCGGAGCCGCCTCCCAAAGCTCCTCTCTACCACCAACAATAGGATCTTCAACAACCCCCTGATTTTTCTACACATAAACTCAAAGACTTAGGGTTGGGGCTTTCCTTTTCCACTAGTTTGGAGAAGAACACAAAGAGAGAGAGAGAGAGAGAGAGAGAGAGAGAGAGAGAGAGAGAGGAGGAGGAGGAGGAGGAGGAAGAGAATAAGAAGATGAGATCGATTGAGAAAGGAGAAGAGAATAATTAGTATTAGTAGCGGAAAAGAAAGGAAGGGATGCAGAGAAACAAAGAGGAGTCGAAGAAATATCTGTGAAGAGTAGGGTAGAACTAAAATTAAATTAGGATTAATAAAACTCATGTACTGTTCGGTACGGTATGACATGAACTGGGATCACAAATGTGGAACCAATGTCATGCCAAACAGTAACGGGATGACACAGTATCATCCCGTTTACACGTCAACACCAAACGGGACGGCACGAGATTGGCACAGTTTGGCACGGTTTCGGGATGGTTTCGGTATTCCGGTTTTGATGCCCACCCCTAATATTATGCATGATATGATTATTTGATTAATATTCTTGTTACAATTGAATGTTTTTCCTGGAATGTTTATGTATTCTTGACTGGTTGAATAATGTTGGCATAATTATATATATACATTGGTGATGTTTTAAATGTTACATTGTTGTGAGATATATGGATATGTGAAATGCATAATTATATCATGTCATGAAAATTAGTTGGAGATGTTGGGTGGAGAAAATAATGATGGAAAAGAGGGTAATGGAAGTAGTTTTTTGTGTAGTTGAGTCTAACTCTTGGCAGGTACCAGGTCTCAGGGATCCCATAGTGCACATTGTTTTTATTGGGTGATTTGAGACTGACGACATGGAGTTAGACAAGCTGACTAACAAAAGGGGAATTATGGGATGATTGAGATGGGTGTTAGTTCATATAAATGGGCATTCCTGACCAAGTGGTATAAGCATGGTATGGGATGTGCAGGTCTGCTTGTCCAGTTATATGAATTAACGGGAGTAGATGAAGAGCATTTATGTATTATTATTATTAATGTGATATTTGGCAGTGTGATTGTATGTCACTTAATTTAGTTATATCAATCTATTGTGGTAAGGTCTCATCTCCCTACTGAGCGGTGGTTGCTCATCCCTCACCATGTTTAATTTTTCAAATGAATTAGTGGGCATGACAAGGACTAAGCCAGTTGAGGCTGAATTAGATGATAGAGCTTTATTTATTTTTTGTAAAGTTGTAAGATTTTGGAGCTATTTTTATAAGAGAAGCTTATTTTAAACCTATGTTTTGGCTTTCTTTTTTTTTCTCATGCACAGGGTGCGGGGTTTTCACAAATTCCCAGGTCCAGGGCACGACAGTCACTGACCGGATTCAATGGCGCAACAACGGTTACCGTGGGCATGATAGATCTCGATGTCTACTCCCCACCTGTAATCAGCACGCAAACATTCATGCCATTGATGAAGTCTCCCCCTATAACAGCATTCTAGGCAAACTATGGATTGGCAAGATCAACTCCATCACCTCCGCCACACATCAGAAAATCTGTTACCCAATCCCTAGGGGCATTGTCGGCCAGATCAATAGTGATCAGGCAATGACGAGGAAATGCTCAACTCAAGGGCTGAAGAGAAGCAAGCAAACACTATTCCTCCCAGTGAATCAGACAGATCTGAAGGGAGTAGAACAAGCAGAGGAGAAAGCAAATCTCGTTCCTGACGGCCGAGCAGACCAAAAAGGAAAAGGAATAGCTACTCCCCAATAGCAATCAAAGAATCAAGACTAAGTAAAGGGAATCCGTTTAGAGGTCTTGTAATACCCTAAAAAAAATAATTTAAAAGTGGACTTTTGTATTTCAGTGAAAAATAATATTATAGTTAAGAATGATTATGGGTATTTTATCAAGTGATTTTGGATTGAGACTATTGGATTATGTGTAATTTCAAGTTGGATAAAAATGCCCTTATGTAACATTTTGTGAATTTTTCAAAGGACGTTTAAGAAATTGAGGTTAGACCATTATGATTCTTAGGTAGTATGATAGTAGTCGACTCAACAAGCTCGTAGGAAATCGTTTTTGAATTTTGGGCTAAAATTACCAAAATATCCATATGGGTAAAAATTACCAAAAGACCCTTCTAGGCAACAAAAAAAAAAAAAACAGAATCTGAAACGTGGAGGACATCAGCCCACCCTCCTCCAATTCTTCCCCCCTTGCCTCAAGCTTTCAAATTCATCATTATGGAAGGATGAGTCACCTAGTTTAAAGTGGTGAGTCACCTAGTCTGAAGTGGTGACTCATCTAACCTAAAGTTATGACTCACCTAGCCTAAGATATCTTCCTTAATGAAGCTGAATTTTTTTAGAGCTAAGGGAGGTGATTGTTGGCGGGAGGGAGAAGATAACGGGAGAGAGAGAGAGAGAGAGAGAGAGAGAGAGAGAGAGACTTGGAAATAAGGGAGATGGAGGTTATTTCCATTACATCCATAAGAGAATTTAGAAAGAAATGTGAGAGGTAGAAAAGAAAATGGTTAAGTGTTGAAGCAATTGGAAGGATGAAAGGCTCGACTGGAAACAGGAGAATTGGAAGGGTAATTCGGTAATCTAACTAGTCGGACGTGAGGTAGGGTTTCTTGATTCCCCAATGATTAGACTATATCACTTTTAATCTTGGTGTTTATATATAGTATTGTTGTTTTGCTTGGTGAATATTATTTGATGTTAGGTGAATACAATTGCTATTGTTTAATGAATATTATATAATGTTGGGTGAATAATATTATTGATATTACTTCGTGGATATTATTTGACGTTGGAAGAATATTATTATTCATGTGATTAAACTTGAAATATTTTTGTTATTATATGTATTACTATTTTGCAGAGATTGATAATGTTTGAGTTGCATTACATATGCATCATAATTATGGTCGAGTGTTAGGTCGGTGTGCGTGTGTGTGTCGTTTAAGGTATATCTAAGGGGTGGGAGAAGACTTTAGATATGTCTGAGTAAAAAAATATGTGGAATATATTGAGATGACGGGAGCAAGGCTTGAATATATTGAGGTGATAGGAGCAGGGCTTCTAATGAAAAGTGAAAGTTGAGAAATTCGTAAACAAAAGAAAAATAGGTTAAGGGACAGATTGGTAGTAGTTCATATTTTAGGGTATTCGGAGCCACAGTAGTAAAATGCATGGTATGGGACATGCAGGCTTGTTGCCCTAAGGTATGAATTAGTGAGATTAGAAGGAAATGAGTTTATGGAATCACTGCATATGCAAATTTATTTATGTGGTCTGATTGCATAATTTATATATCTTATGTTTTTTGATGCATGACACTTTGATTAACTGTGATAACTGACCTTGAGAGGTTTGACGGTACTCTACTGAGCATTAGAATGCTCATACCCTAATAGATTGTGCCGGATGCAAGACGAAGTTTGAGGAAGCGGGTTTCAACTAAGCTGCTAGGCTTTTGTTGTTGATTTGTGTAATTAATGTTTGTAAGTAGTCAACCGCTTGATAAAGATCTTAGGGTGTATTTAAGTACGAGCTACTACGACTCTGATTTTGTGATGTTAAGTAAATTTGTTTTATTTGTGGCTCTATTTCTCATCATATCATGGTTGTATGATTTTATTCTTATAACTATGGTATGACTCATACCATGATTATGGAATATTCCTTATTTTCGAATCGAGTCGTGATAGGTCTCTCCTGAAGAAGGATAAAAGCCCGAAGAGGACGTCGAGCTAGTACCCCTTGATCCTAACAAGCCAGAGAGAAAAGCGCGGATTGGCTCACGCCTAAGCTAGGAGGAAAAAGCAAAGCTTGTTGCCTTCCTCCAAAACAACAAAGACGTATTTGCATGGTCACCATCCAACATGCCAGGCATCGATCCCCAGATCATCTGCCATCGCCTTCACGTTAACCCAACCATCAAACCAGTTGCGCATAAGAGACGCAACTTCGCTCCCGAGCGAGTTGCCATCATTGAAGCTGAGATCAACAAGCTCCTAGCTGCCAGTTTGATTAAAGAAGTCTCCTACGCAAAATGGGTGGTGAACGTTGTTCTAGTAGCAAAGAAAGATAATGGCCTATGGAGAGTTTGCGTCGACTACACCGAACTCAATAAGGCATGCCCTAAAGACAACTTTCCACTGCCAAGAATTGATCAGCTCGTCAATTGAACTTCCCGCAATCAACTGCTAAGCTCGTCATATTGATACAAACTCATGCCCTTTGGGCTGAAGAACGCCGGAGCAACCTACCAAAGGCTAGTTAACAAAATTTTCAATGAGTAAATCGGCAAGACTATGGAGGTCTATGTAGACGACATGCTAGTCAAAGCTTCCTAGCGAGCAGACCACATCGAAAACCTTGCCGAGGCATTCAACCTACTCCAAAAATACAACATGAAGTTGAACCCGAGCAAATGCACATTTGGAGTCTCATCCGGCTGATTCATAGGATATTTGGTCACCTAAAGAGGAATTGAGGTACATCCGAATCAAATCAAGTTTATGCTCAACATGAAGTCACTTGCCACAACAAAGGAGATACAAAGTCTAACGGGTAGGGCAATAGCTCTCAACCGATTTCTTTCAAGATCTACCGACAAGTGCAAGTCATTCTTCAAAGCCTTGAAGAAAAGGCGAAAGGACAAGTGGTACGAAGAGTGCGAAGTAGCCTTTCAGAGCTTGAAGGCCTACCTCACTTCACCTCTCTTACTCTCAAAACCGATACCAGGCGAAGACTTGTTCATTTACCTGGTGGTGTCAGACTCAACTGTCCGCTTAGCTCTCATCCGAGAAGAGTTGGGGGCACAACATCTGGTATTCTACACTTCAAAAGCTCTCCTCGATGTAGAGATTCTCTATCCGAAAATGGAGAAGCTCATTTTTTTCGCTTACGGTTTTCTTGAGAAAACTAAGGCCCTACTATTAAGCTCACCGAATAATTGTCATGACAGAATTTCCTTTGAGATCGATCCTCCACAGCTCCAACGCTTCTCAACGACTCATGAAATGGGCTATCGAACTCAGTCAATACAACCTCCTCTACCGACCGAAGACTACTATAAAAACTTAGGCTTTAGCAAATTTTGTTGTAGAGTTTACTTCGATAGCCGAAGAAGAGCTGGTCACGAAAAATAAGGAAATTCGAGAGTAGAAGACACCTCCCCCGCCGATCCGCACATGCCTAACAACATGTGACAGATGCGCGTAGACAGACATCAAATCACAAGAGAGCAGGGGCATGCGTCGTCATAATGGAACTTTATTGGAACAAGCCATCACACTACACTTTCCTTCTTCAAACAACGAGGCAAAATATGAGGCATTGCTTTATCGGACTGCGCTTAGCAAAAGAACTGTTGATCAAAAGATTAGCTATCTACTCAGACTCTCAACTGATCACGAATCAAGCCTTAGGCGAGTACATGGAAAAATATCCAAGAATGATCCAGTATCTCGACAAAGTCCAAGGACTTTTGAAAGAATTCTCTACTTTCTCCATCCAACAAGTCCCACAGGCAGAGAACACTCATGCAAATGCATTGGCAAGCCTAAGATTAGCGATGGACACCCAGTTCAGGCGCTCCATCCCGGTCGAACATCTTGACAGGCCAAGCATCGAAGAAATAGAACCAGTCGACTCAATGCAGATCGATAATACCTCAGCTAGCAAGACCCCAGCATCGACTACTCGGTGAATGAAAATCTGCCAATGGATAAGTTCGAGGCTAGGAAGATCTAACAGAAAGCAGCGAGATACTACGTGCAAGGCAACAAGCTCATCTACAGATCATACTCCGGCCCTCATTTCACTTGCATAAAATACCCTCAAACACTTGATGTCCTTTGCAAAATTCACGACGGCGAGTGTGGAAACCACTCTGGGGGCATGTCGCTCGTCTAGAAGGCTCTAAACATAGGCTACTTCTGGCCTACCATGCGCTACGACTCCACCAAATATGTCAAAAGATGTGATCGTTGACAATGGTACAAACCAGTTCATAACTTGCCTGCCGAAGTCTACCATCTGCTGAATAGTCTGTGGCCTTTCATGCAATGAGTCATCAACTTAGTGGGCCCCATGCCAACGGCACTTGCCAAGCCTAAAACTGCTATTAAGAAACTCTCACACACCGCAGAGAACTGATACCCCCCCTCCCCAAGTACTTGCAGACGGTTGAACCAGTCCCACCTAGACTAGAAGAGCAGAAAAGAGCCTTGCCGTAACGTGGAAGCAAGAGCGGCGCACAAAACCCTAATCTGTTTCACAAAACCCTAACCTAGAGCAGAAGGGACTTTTTTGACAATAACGGAAGTTTTTGCTACCTTACGTATGACCTTAATTAAGCATTGTTGTGATTGAACGTACCTTTAGCTGTAAGTTATTTACTCAATATTTGTTTGAAATAAATTTTCCATCTTCTTTTTGTAGATTTCTTGTTATGGGTTTGTTGAGGATTTAGAGAATGAAGATTAGAATCTTATACTGTGAAGTAACTAATGCTACTATATACTTTGTCCGCAAAATTGCAGCAGGTTGTCATGAGCCTCCTTTATGCGAACCTGACAGAGGAAGAAAGGATAAAAGCTCACGAAAAAGTTATCATATTGGATGAGAGGATTGCTGGCCTCAGCTTCCCAATAAATCGTTTTGAATTGTACAAAACCAACAACGAATAGAGATCAACAATCTTGTGAGAAGATTCTTGAATACACCGTCCCAGTTTTTCGATCAAGGGCGGAGCCACCCTTAGACTAGGTAGTGGCGGAGCCAGAAATCGTACCACAAGGGGTCTTAATGTAAAAGTCCCAATAAAAATTTAGGATGGAAAAAAATATTGAAAATGAAATCATGGTACTTTCATTTATAATTCATAACGGAAACAACATTCCAAACTATAATTGGGGAACGAAGCGTCAATTTATTCCTGACATATTAGTTATTGGAAAATTATGACCTCTAGGTTGACAAGGTCCTTTTTGTATATATGATCTTCGGACTTCATCTCTCATATTAGCATCATAATCTATCATTCGAGTTCTTAATCTAGGGTCCGCTTGAAGATTACCCAAAACACCATCTAAATGACTTTGTCTTGAACTTGGAGTTCTTGAACTACCAACATTATTTGAACTATCAATATTATCCGAACTACCCAAACCCGATGATGACTTTCTCTTAAAAAACCGTTCCATAATAATTCTACATATACAAAATAATCAAAATAAATACTCACAATATAAACAAACCATCAACATAATCAAAATAATTATGAATTAGATTTCAATTAAATTAAATATATTCTACATATACAAAATAATGAAAATAAAAACTCACAATATAATCAAACCACCAATATAATCAAAATAAATATGAATTGAGTTTCAATTAAATTAAATATATCATACATAATAACATAGGGTTTAGAACTTACTTGAATTGTGAAATTTCACAATAACAATGAGCAAAAACAAAGAGAGTAGCTGGCGGCACTACCACACGACGACGACGACGGCAGCGTAGAGGCACCACACTGGCGGCATCAAGGGAGGAGACGGAGTTGAGGGTTTGAGTTGGGAACTTAGGGTTGGAGGAGAAAACAAAAAAATTTGGGGGTTTTAGAATGGAGGAATCGGGTCTGTGAAGCAGTGGCTAGCTAGAGAAGGATACGCATACGCTGGCCCTTTTTTTAATTTTTATTTTATTTCAAACCTGGCCCAAAACGACGTCGTTTTGCCCAGGTTGTTTTTTAAAAAAAAACAGTCCTGCGCGCACCTTTCTTTTTCAAGTTGCAAGCCTTTCGTTCTTCAAGTTGCAAGCCTTTCGTTCTTTCAGTCATTTCGTCGACTACTAGGTGTGTAGCTTCAAGAGGTCGCACCAGCAGCTCCAAGGGCCCTCTAGGCTTATTTCTATGGCTTCCAAAAGGTCGTGCGACCCACTAACCCCACTGTGGCTCCGCCTATGGACTAGGGTGGGCTAGGCCACCAGTTTAGTTCAAATGTTGAAAAAATTAAGAGTTTAGTGCTAATTGTTAGTAAGTTCACCCATGTTTATTAGAGGAAATTAGTCCTCATTATTGAAACAATTAATCTACTTAGTTCTAAGTTCTAGAAAATCCTTAAATGATAAATATATATAAATATGTGTATAGTTCATTTCTATAAAAATTTATGGTTGTGCCATTGTTTTGGATCCGATTTCAATTGATGCTTAATTATAGCTTGTAATAAGATTGTCCCACTGTCCCTCCTTCTCTTCTCTTGCCTGATGAACTAGTTAACAGGTTGATGTTTTATTGTAAGATGAAAGGCTCAAATCTCTCACAAATTTGTCTCTCATGCGTATAATATATACGGTACCTATACATCCAAGGAAATGTTGATCCAGTTAACTAATATTGTCCCACTTGTTTTGGCTGCCACGCACTAATTAATCCAACGGAGCACCCTCACATGACCTCTCAAAACTAATGGAGCTCCAAGTGCGAATATAAAACCGAAAATATTAGGTAAAGGGCCCACCTGCAAATTCTATATTGAAGGTCCAATGATCTTGACTATAGACAAACAAACATTGGAAGATTGTGCTCACTTCCTATAACAACATGCCTCCCTCTCACAGTCACAGCCACACATTTATAAAAATGAAAATTTAGAAAATAGCCCTGGAAATTAAACAATCTATATCATATATGGATGAAGAAATTAAAAAATGCACAGGCCGAAAGTATAAAATCCCTATTACTCAAAACACCCAACTACAATATAGGAAATATAATACTTGCTCAACATACCTTAGCACATAAATTCAAAATTTTCTTATTTCTTTAAAACTTAAAAAGTCGTACAAATTCAATAAATAAAAAATATCATAATATGATGGGTATGCTAGTGATTTGTCCCCTGAACTTGTACCTAACTTTCAATTAACCTCCTATCCTTTCTTTTTTATAAAGAAAATTAAGGATATGAACTTCTCTTTTTCGCCAATTTCTCCATGCAGTCTACATCTCAACATTTCATCCAATTTTCTGTTAAATCATTAAAAAAAAAAATTGGAAAAAAAAGAAGAAAAAGATAACACAAAATAAAAACCTTATCTCCACTTTTTTTTTTCTTCCCCCTCCTCCTCTACCCGATGCTTCTCTCAAGGCCAACCAGCCCCACCCCCGACACACCTCCTCCCACCTTTTTTTCTTCGTCTCGTCGCCCCATTCCCTTAGGCTTTAGGGTTTTGATCTTCTTTTTTGTTTTTCTTCCTTTTGTTCTCTACAAAGTGTGTCTCCCTCTCTCTCTCATCTCTCTTCCCCCTTCTCTCTCTTCATAGACATCAACACCGCCCACCCTTCACACTCCCCCTCCTCCTTTTATCTCCCTATTTCTCCGACATCCACAACCTCACCTCCCAGAAAACCCAAATAGCCACCCAAAAAAAATTATTCAAGATCAAAACCCTGAATAGCCACCCAAAAAATCTCAAGATCTTTATTATTAACCTCACCTTACTCCCCAGGAAACCCAAACAACCACCAAAGAAAAAAATTCAAGATCAAAATCCTAAACAGCCACCCAATAAATCTCAAGATGTTTATAATTAAATTTTGTTTTCCTCTCTGCAACCTTGGCAAGGGGAGAGAGAGAGACACGAAAAGAGAGAGTGGGAGGGAGAAGGAGGAGGGGGTGGGCACATGGGGGGTGAAGAGACAGAGGGTGGAGGATGGTGATGTTGGTGGATGTTGAAGAGAATGAGGGGGAAAGAGATCGAAGAGAGGGTGGTGATGTTGGTGGCTGTCAAACAAAGGGTGAATATATCATTATTATTTCAATTTTTAATTTTTTTTAATTTGTAATGTTTGAAATGACCAATATGCTCTCATATTTAACGGAAAATTAGATGAAATATTGAGGATTTAGATGGTAGGGGAGAAATTGGCAAAAAAGAAGAAGTTAACATCCTTAATTTTCTATATTAGAAAAAAGATAGGGAATTAATCGAAAGTTAGACACAAATTCAGAAGGCAAGTCACTAGTATACCCTAATATGATTGACTTCACAAAACATCTACTCTATTTACAATATCAATAATACTAACGGCAACAACTGCGACAAATTTCAAGTTTTATAATAACTCAGGTGGCTAATCTATATATATAAAGCAAAAGATAGAGACTGGTGAAACATTCAAAAACTCCGAATATGCCCTTTGTTAAAGAAAAAATTAAAAGCACATAATTTTTATTAAAAGAGGGTGAAATAGTAAAACACCGCTAATTTAAAGCAGAAAAAATTAATTAAAAAAGGGTAAAAGTGATAAAATAAACGTGTTGAAATTTTAATTTTTAAAAAAAATACAAACCCACAAAACTCAGCCAGATCGTGTGAAGAGCAGTTCCTTTCAGTTTTCACCCCAATATCATCCCTCGATCAAGCATCAGTTCATTTCAGTTGCAGAAAACTTTTTCTTCAGTGCTCTCCTCTTCTTCTTTGCTTTCCTCCTCTCTTTTTTTGGTCTTTTGTTTTCTGATGCTATATGAACTCAAGACAAGAGGAAGGGGGAAAATGGAGAAATTAATTGCTCAATTGTTTTGAGTGTTTCAATCACCAATTACAGGTATGTGCTCTCATTTTCTTCTCTGTTTTTCTCCATTTCAATGATGATTTGGGCAATTTCATCTGTTTATTTAGGAATTTTGTGCTAGGAAGTCCAGTGAAGCTTCGCATTGTCTTCGATTTTTCTGAAGCTACTTGGCATCATGTTGGTTGAAAATTAAATTCTTCAGTATGTTTAGGATTTCTATATCCATTCACTCTTGATTTGGTTTTGGTTTTGATTTTTACTTCTATTTTGAATATTATACTGTTACGTAGTTTTGAGAATTTTCTTTTGTTTGAACTTTGCAGTGAATGCGTGCTTGGAAATGGAGAGGAACTCAATTCCATAAATAAATATTTCGGGGGTTCTATGATGTGGTTGTTGATATTTTAGTTGTCTCTGGCTCTGATATTCATTTTTCTTTTCATTTTTTAATTGTTAAAGTAGATACAGTCTGCTGCAGCAGAAAGCAGCACAATAGAGACTCAAAACAGATAGAGGGATGGGGAAGCATCATGGTGAGTCAACATAAGCATTGATCATGACTTTTTCTAGCAGTGGATCAAAGTCGCTCTTCTTCGTGGACAAGTCCAAAGGTACCTCCTATGACCTTCATACCTTTATTAGTGACATAATTGTCTTTTTTCTCTTTTAGTAATTCAATTGCTTCTGTACATCAATTCCCAATTTCAATTCAGCTGCAAGAATTAGGTTTTTTTTAGTTTAGGTAAGGTCGCTTTGTGTAGTCTCTCTAATTTTACATTTGTATTGTTATGAATTTCTGATTTTAGTTTTGGAATAGATTTATATATTTTTACCATTTATTATTTCTTATGGAAGGGTCTTACGCCAATGTAAAAGTTTATAACAATACGTTTCGAAGTTCACATTCCATCAACAGCTAATGCAGATGGAGTTATGAATTTAATTTTTGGAATGATTTGTGTAGCCTGTGATCTTTGAGAATGTTTTGTGTAAATGGGTTTTATTTTTGGTTTGGTAGAATGCATTTTAT
>BPUM01001205.1:0-69432 GCA_020521455.1 Prunus kanzakura | reverse complement strand
ATGGTATTAATAGTTGCATCATCTAGATGTTCACATTTTGCTTACTTTCTACACGATACATTGCTTTTGCAAAACTTCTTGCTCAAATAATCAAATAAAGGGCATAATTTCCTAATTATCCCATTAAAACTATTCATCTCGATAATGCTAATGAATTCACATCTCAAGCATTTGATGATTATTGCATGTCAATTGGTATTAATGTTGAACATCCTGTTGCACACACTCATACTCAAAATGGCTTAGCAGAAAACTTTATCAAACGCCTTCAAATGATTGCTAGACCCCCGCTTATAAAATCACAATTACCCACTTTTGCCTGAGGACATGTTATATTACATGCTGCATCTTTAGTACACATTCGTCAAAGTTCTATTCATCAATAGTTTCCATTACAATTTGTTTTCGGACAACAATCCAATATTTCTCATTTAAGAATTTTTGATTGTGCTGTTTATGTTCCAATTTCTCCACCACAACGAATTAAGATAGGGCACCAACAACGTCTTGAAATTTATATTGGATTTGATTCTCTATCCCACATTAGATATCTTGAACCCTTAATGGGTGATATGTTTTTAGCCCGATTTGCGGATTGCCACTTTAATTAGACAATTTTTCTACCATTAAGAAGGAGAAAAAGTACCACTTCCAGAAGAATGGCGTGAAATTACATGAAATGTATCATCACTATCTCATCTTGATCCACATACAAATCAAAGTGAACATAAAGTTCAAAGGATTATTCATTTGCAGAATTGCAAATCAATTACCGAACGCATTTACTGATACAAAGAAAGTAACAAAGTCTTATATACCAGCCGTAAATACTCCAGCAAGGATTGATATCCCTGAAGGACAACATGATAATACATCAAAGGTACGCCTGAAGCGTGGGCATCCTGCGGGTGATAAAGATAAAAATCCCAGAAAGAAAAAGACACTAGTGCATATTCCAGAAGAATATAACATCATAAACCAAATAAGCGCTCCTGAAGAGACAATAATTTATCAGTTTAAAGTTGTTAAAGACACAGCCCCGCAGTGGCATATGCACCCAAAGCTATGTCTGATATGATTAGTTTGAATTACATATGTACATGAGAAAGCTAGGATAAAGAGAAAGTGATTATTGATAATATATTTGCATACAAGATTGCAATAGATATTGTAAAAGACAATGAGGATCTTGAACCAAAAACGGTTGAAGAATGTTGACATAAAAATGATTGGCCAAAATACTAGATGCTATCCAAGCAGAGTTAAATTCATTGGAAAATCATAAGGTATTTAGACCAGTAGTCCAAATACCTGAAGGTGTAAAACTTGTTGGATACAAATGGATGTTTGTACGAAAACAAAGTGAGAAAAATGAGATTGTAAGATACAAAGCACGTCTCATAGCACAAAGTTTCTCGCAGAGACCCAGAATTGATTATGATGAGACATATTCCTCCAAGATAGATGCAATTACATTGCATTTCTTGATTAACCTGGTTTTCACAGAAAGACTTGATATGCGACTTATGGATGTCGTTACAGCATATCTATATGGATCACTTGATAATGATATTTATATGAAAATTGCTGAAGGATTTAAAAATCTTGCAGCAAATGATCCAAAACTATTTGGCTTGTATTCAATCAAGTTACAACGGTCCCTGTATGGACTAAAGCAATCAGGAAGAATGTGCTACAGTCACCTCAGTAAATATCTTTTACGCGAGCTGACCATTTCTCTTAGCCAGAATCTGGCAGAGGTCTTCATGACCGCAGAACCCTATGCACCAAGCAAGCTGACCAGCCACATAGGGAAGCAAGTTAGAGAGGTGATAAAGCCAGCAGTAGGGACCATGGGGGAAAATGCAACTCACAACCTCAAGGGAGTGCCTCAGCAGATGAGAGCTACACTAAATTCTTCATCCTGACACATCAAATCTTGGCCCAAGTGAAAGACAAGCCCTGGCTGTAGAGACCACCGCTGTTGAAAGGAGATCTAACTAAGAGAGATTCCAGCAGGTACTGTGCCTTCCATGGAACACAAGGGCATTACATAAACAATTGCTATGGCTGGAAAAAGCACCTTAAGGAGCTAGTCAGAGAATTCTATCCAGCAGATTGAGTGTAATAACCCGAACCTAAATTAATATTTAATTATTAATTTATTCTAGTAAAAGACAATTTTACCCCGAGAATATTTTAATGGTTTAAAAGTTAACTTTTTGTTCGGGAAAAAATCTAGGATTTCAGTTATACTGTTGTGTAGAGCACGTCGAGATGAGTCCGTAGACACGTAGTGGGCCCAAATTGGAGTTATAACGAAGAAGTTATGATCTGCGGAAGCTTAGTGGCATAATCATAAATTTTTCCACAACTGGCTGTTTCAAAACGAGAAATTCCAACGAATTTTTCGACCAACTCTAGCCACCCCAAGCCGTGCAATAAAACCCACAACACTCCCCTACCTTCCCTTTGTAATTTCCCTCAAAGAACCGACCCAATTTCAAGTAAAAATTGTCAAATCCCAACCCAAAACTTTCTAGGTTTTTCAAAGACAAAATCGTTCATTTGACGACTTTAAAGGTGAAATTGATCTTCAAGCCAAGGAATAAAGTTACTCCCCTTGATGTGCTTGATTTGTTGGTATGCTTATTGGACGGCAGTTTGGAGTTTTCCAATCGCTGGAAAATTGCTCTACACACCCGCCGGCGGTGGGCTGTCAAGGTTGGGTTTTTGTCCTAGAATGATCCCCATGCTGTCCCGATCACGACGGTATGCTCAAATTTTAATTTGGTTACCGTTTGATTATTGATCGGATATCGCATATTATGCGTTATCCGGGTACGATATGATTGGACCTTTGGATCGACTTCATTTTCAAATATAGAACGGTAACCGTCCGATCCTGCTGTCGTGAGCGATCTGACTGTTCGATTCGGACCAAACTTGCAGGGCATGTTTAGTAAAGTGTGTTGAAACTATAGGAACTCTCAGATTGGTAATTGGAGGTCATGGACCCCACAGGGTACCGAATTGACCATTATGGGAAATTAATTGCTTTTCGAACCTCGGGTCTTTTCAGATCATTCCACTTGTCAAAAATGTTGAAAATGGGCCTAGGAACTTCCTTAAATTATGTACATGCACTTTTGAGGCGGGGGATTAGGGTTTTGGTTAAATATCTATGGTTGAGCTATTTTATTAATTAAATGTTTTTAATTACTTAAATAGGTACTCGAGCTTTATTGAACCAGCAGGAAGGACCCTCAAAGGGTCATACCAGCTAGGACGCTCAGTGAGTGGACTTTTGTTTTATAAATGAATTTTATGCAGTAAAAGTTTTATTATTTCTCTAGAATGAATTATTTATAGTTTTGCTTTCCAAGCAATTAGTTTGAATTCAAATATTTTTATTAAATTTTGTTTATGTTTAAAATGTGAATAGCTTGGAAAGTAGGAAATGAAGTGATAATAGGATTAAAGGATTTAATGAGAAATAAAATTATAATTTTCCAGGAAAGGTTTTTAAACCACCATAGGTACCGAAAATGTTGCCTTCAGATAATGATGTCCACGGACATCCTAGTTGCCTTCAGTTGAGTTAGCGCGCATTTGACAGTTGCCTCACGAGTCTTAGGGATATCTAGACCGTGAGGTGCGAGGAATGCGGCTTAGGTTGACCAAGTGTCCCCTGGGTCTTGCGAGGAATGCGGCTCGGGTTGACTTTGTGTCACCGAGGCCTGCGAGGATGTGTCGCATTATGTGACACAAGAAATTGACGGTATAATGTGAGACATGAATATAAGATCATGGAATTGACAAATATATGATGGGTACACCTAGGTGGAAATGAATTATTTCTTTACAATGCTTTCAAAAGGTTTAGATGTTTTGTTTGAACGCATGATCAATTATATGTATATAAATATGCATGTCTTAATTTTTGTACGAATATAGAACATGGATATAATTGAATTGTTAAATAGTTTTAACAGTGGGGTTAATATGTTAATATGCTATTTTTCCAAAACTTTATTTTGTCCAGTCACACTTTAAAATGTTTTGCGCCCCTAGACAATAGTCGTGTACTAGAGCACCACCACTAGGCGATTATCACCCGTCACTCATCCTTTTCCACTATGTAGGATATTCTGTTGTGATCTTGCTATTCTTGTAAATTAAAGTAATTAGAAAGCTCTAAAATTACCCTAGGAGGCCATAAAGATTGGTTGTTTGGTTGCATGAATTCTATTTTTGTGCATGCTGAACAGTTGCGGATATTAGAATTGCGTTTGTATAGGTGGAAATTTTTGGGAATTGAGTATTTTACAAGGGAGACTCTGCCAAATTTTCAGCAAAAGTCAAACTTAGAAGGGCAATTTGGTCAAGTGTGCCTAGCACCTGCTAGGTTTCAGACAAGCACAGGGTTGAGGACTGCAATGCAGGCAAGAAACCTACCTAGAAGGTCATAGGGATTAACACAGTCCTGGCCGATTCATAGAAGTACGGGCTGACCAGCAAGGAAAATAAGAGGGAGATTAAGCAGGCAACTATGATCTCCCAAGTCTTAACTAGCTGCCCAGTAATAAAAGACGACCACGTGATGAAATTCTAGAAGAAATACTTGATTAGGCTTGATATACCGCACAACGACTCCCTTGTCATCAGTATTCAGATTGCATAGGTCGTGATTGATCGACTTCATGTGGACGAGGGCAGCGCAGTTATCATCTTGCAGTTTTCAGTTCTCTAGCAGATGGGCATGGAGACCAAGTTCAACAAGATAACCAGGTCATTGATCGGCTTCAATGGGGCGACCACAGTCACCGTGGGCACAATAGAGCTCGATATTTATTCTCTTCCGGTGATCAACTACACCGAACTCAACAAAGCATGCCCGAAGGACAACTTTCCACTGCCAAGAATGGATCAGCTCGTAGATTCAACTTCCGGTAACCAGCTGCTCAGCTTCATGGACGCCTACTCTAGCTATAATCAAATCATGATGCATAAAGGTGACAAAGCAAAGACCTCCTTCATAATCGAAAGAGGTACCTATTGCTACAAATTCATGCCCTTTATGAAAGGACCCGGCCCAAATTCTACTTTAGAATCCGTGTCGAACCCCGTGTGTGTCCAACACTTAGGAAGTATTGGGCACGAATGACCAAAATACAATTTTTTGACTTCTACCGGAAAACCGGCAGAGTCTCCTCTGAAAAAGGCTCAAAACCCAGAAATCTACCTACATAACAAACACAATTACTTCCCAAGCATTCAGCAAGCACATTCTATAAACCACACACCAATTAGCAAAATTTTCAATGGGTTTCAGACCTCCCCTTTTACCAACATAAGAAAGTCATCAATTTCAATTTCACAAAACTGAACATAATAAATAAATCATAAACTTGCGGTTGCACCTAAGTTAGCCAAGGTTGCCTACGTACCCTTACTAAGGGATCAAGCCACACGTAGTTCTTTCACTTTGGGCTGAAGAATGCAAGAGCAATGTACTAGGGGCTTGTAAACAAGATTTTCAAGGAGCAGATCGAGAAGACAATGGAGGTCTACGTAGATGAAATGCTAGTCAAATCTCCCCATCAAGCAGATCACATCAAGAACCTTACCGAAGCCTTTGCCTTGCTTCGAAAATACCGCATGAAGTTGAATCTAATCAAGTGCACATTTGGAGTCTTATCTGGCCAATTTTTGAGATACTTAGTAACCCAAAGAGGCATCGAAGCACATCCAAATCAAATCAAGGCCATCCTCAACATGAAGTCGATTGCCACAATGAAAGAGATAAAAGGTCTAGCAGGTAAAGCAGCCGCTCTCAACAGATTTCTTTGAAGATCCACCCACAAGTGCATGCCATTCTTTAAAATTTTGAAGAAAGACAAAGAGACAAGTGAGATGAAGAGTGCAAAGTAATCTTTCAACATTTGAAGGCATACCTCACTTCACCTCCCCTGATTTCAAAATCCCAACTAGGCAGGGACCTGTTCGCCTACCTGATAGTGTCTGACTCAGCTATCAACTCAGCTTTCATCTGAAAAGTGTTGATGGCCCAACATCCAATATTTTACACGTCAAAAGCTCTCCTCGATGCAGAGACTCACTACCTAAAAATGGAGCAGCTCATTTTGGCCCTTGTAGTTTCTGCGAGAAAGTTAAGACCCTACTACCAAGCACACCGGATTATCGCCATGACATAATTTCCTTTGAGATCGATTCTTCATAGTCCTGATGCTTTTCAGCGACTCATGAAATGAGCTATTGAATTGAGTTAGTATGACCTCCTCTACCAGCCAAAGACTACTATAAAAACCCAAGCTTTAGCAGATTTCGTTGTAAAATTCACTCCATCAGCCAACGAAAGGAAGCTTGTCAACAAAAACAAGGAAAGTTCGAGAGCAGACGAGACCTACCCAAAGACATGTGGTAGTTGTGCATAGACGGAGCATCAAATCACAAGAGAACTGGAGCAGGCATCATTATAATCACACTGGATGGAACTGTGTTGGAGCAAGCCATCACACTGGCCTTTTTAGCCTTAAACAATGAAGCAGAGTACGAGGCATTGCTCGCTGAACTGGGCACAGCAAAAGAACTGTCTATCAAGAGGTAAGCCATCTACTTAGATTCCTAGCTAATCACCAATCAAGCTTCAGGAGAATACATGGTGAAACACCCAAGGATGATCCAGTTTCTTGACAAAGTCTAAGAGATTTTGAAGGCATTCCCTATCTTCACCATCCAATAAGTTCCTTAGGCAAAGAACACACATGTAGATGTAATGGCAAGCCTAGGATCAACGTTGGACACCCAACTCAGAAGTTTAATTATGGTCAAGAACTTTGATTAGCTAAGAATAGAAGAGGCATAATAGCCGGACCTAATGCAGATCGATGAGGACCTCAGCTGGCAAGACCCCATCATCGATTACTTCGTGAACGAAAATTTGCCAAGAGAGAAGTCTGAAGCCAAAAAGATCCAGTCGAAAGTCGCGAGGTAGTTCATGAAGGACAATAAGCTTTTTTGCAGATCATATTCCGGTCCTCACCTCATATGCATAAAGTACCTGCAAAATCTAAAAGTGCTCTACAAAATCCATGATGGAGAATGTGAAATCATGCATGGGGTAGGTCACTCGCCCAGAAGGCTCTCAACATAGGCCACTTTTGGCCTACCATGTGCTATGACTCTATAGGCAAAAGATATGATCAATACCAACGCTACAAGCCGGTCCTAAGCCTACCAGCCGAAGTGTACCACCCACAGAATAGCCCATGACTATTCATGCAATGGGTTATTGACTTAGTGGGTCCTATGCCACCGACATATGCCAAGAAAGACATGATGATTGTCGCCACTGATTATTTGCTAAATGGATCAAAGCCGAAGCTCTATCCTTCACTAAAGAAGCTGACATGGAACAATTTGTCTGGAAGAACATCATATCCCAGTTTTGCTGCCTGCAGTCGCTGATCACTAATAACGGGTCACAGTTCATTGGCATCAAGCAACACTTATCAACTTTGAGATATCTGCAAGGTAATGGCCGAGCAGAAGCATCTAACAAGATCATGTTGGATTGCCTAAAGAAAAGATTGGAAGGCCTAGAGGGAAAGTATGTCGATGAGCTACTTGGAGTCCTATGGGCTTATCGCACTATCAAAAGAAGATCAACTGGCGAAACCTCATTTTTCCTAGCCTACATAACTGAAACAATAATTCCCCCACATGTCACTGTTCCATCCATTAGTATTGAGATGGGCAACGTTGATTAGAACTATGAGCCAACGAAGATCAACCTTGACCTTCTTGAAGAAAAACGAGAAAAAACCATTGTTGGAGTAGCAACTTATCAGCAGCACCTTCTTGAAGAAGAACGAGAAAAGGTCATTCTTCGAGTAGCAGCTTATCAACAACAGTTGATGTCCTACTACAACAAGAGAACCAAAGTTAGACAATTCCAACTTGGGACCTTTGCTTGGAAAAGCTTTCATTTCAGCACAAAGCCAAGGATCGAAGAAGATGAAACCCAGTTAGGAAGTTCCTTACATGATCAGCTGATATGGGGGCAGATGGAGCTATTCACTTAATACCTTGGAGGAAAAATAAATTCTAAGATAATGAAATGCTCATCACCTCTGAAGGTACTAATCGTGAAGCCTTCTTACCAGCTCGGTCCCTAGCAAGCGACCGAGCCATCTCCTCCGCAGTTGAAGAAAAAGCTACTTCTGATATTTTTAAGCTATTCATCCATTTATTTCCATTCAATAAAGCAATTTCGAGTCTTCATTCAAGAAGTGTTTGAGAGAAAAGCCAAAAGCGTCCTAAGAGAGGCGCAAGCCATCGTCTAAAAGCGTCCTAAAGGAGACGCAAGCCATCGTCCAAAAGCGTCCTAAGCGAGATCAAGGACAATTGCCAAAAGCATCCTAAGGGAGATGCATACCATCGTCCAAAAGTGTTGGAAGGGAGACGCATAATAATTGCCAAAAGCATCCTAAGGGAGACGCAAGTCAGCTTCCAAAGAATTCTAAGGGAGGTACCCAACCATGATTCCAGTAGGTCACTCAAGTTGTTCAAAAGACTAAATGCAAGTTGAAGTTAAACAAATAACTAAAAAAAATCATAGCAAAAGTGATTAGTTGGCTAGAGTTCAGTGACTTGGCTGACTTGTTGATCTTGGCCTTCATTCCCATCTGCTGGACCACCGAAAGTTGTAGGATATTGGATGTGCTGCCCTTGTCTACAAGAACTTAATCGATCATGGCTTGCGCGATTTGGATGCTTATGATGATGGTGTCATTGTGGGGCAGATCAATCCCAATTAAATCTTTCTTCTCGAAGCCAATCACATAATCGTCTTCAATTGCTAGGCAGTTGGTTAAGACTTGGGAGATAACAGTGGCCTGTTTAATCTTCCTCTTGTTTTCGTTTCTAGTCAGCCTGGATTCGTCGGAGTCAACCATAATCTTGTTAATCCTTATGACCTTTTATGGGGGCTCCTTGGCGGCAACGCGATCCTCAATCTGCTGGATGACCTTCTTCACCACCAACTTCGTGCAGTGGCATTCTCTTACAAGCTTTTTGAGGTGCATCTTCCAAGATCAGCAGTTGGCTGTGTCGAGGTCATGTGTTCCATGGAAGGCGCAATACTTATTAGTACTTCTCATGTCAGGATCTCCCTTTAAAGATGGTTGTCTTCTTAGCCATGGGTTATCCTTCACTTGGGCCAAGATTTGATGTATCGGGATAGTGAACTTTGTATAGCCTTCATCTGCTGGTGCTCCACCTTGTGTTTTCCTCCATAGTTCATATTGTTAGGCTTGTCACTTTTCTAACCTGCCTCATTGGGTGATTGATTGGCCTGCTTAGCAGACTTTTTTACGACGAAGACCTTTGCCAGAGTCTGGCTAGAAGCAATAATCAGCTCCCAATATAGGTCGTGCTCGGCCGGTAGACCATTCTTGAAGGCAGAGGATGCAATTCAGTCTTCGCATCCCATGATGTTGGCTTTCTACTCCTTGAATCTTTTTATGTAGTCTCGGAAGGACTCATCATGCTTCTTGTGCAAGTTGAACATGTGGTCGACTTGTTTCTTGATCGTCTACTAGGAAGTGTACTCCTTGGTGAAGACAAAATCTAGCTCATTGAAGCTGTTGATCGACCTGGATGACAGGGTATGAAACCAATCCTAGGTTGCTCCTTGTAAGATCACTTATAAAGAATCATAACACTTTTGAAGTGTTTTAAATGGCTCTCGGAATAAGAATCCCTTTGAAGTATGTGAAAGAAGGCATTGACAATTGCTTTGGTGGAGCCGCCTGCTCGATCTCGATTGTGTTCACTTGGGCCACCTCCTTGCGTAGAGCAACTTCGAAATCGCCTCTAATCTTCAAGTCTCGAAGTCGGTCATTTATGTGGTTCTCGACATCTTCTACCCGTATGGCATGCGGTTCACGTTGATGTCCTCTATGAT
Source organism: Prunus kanzakura (assembly GCA_020521455.1). Classification (NCBI taxonomy): domain Eukaryota; kingdom Viridiplantae; phylum Streptophyta; class Magnoliopsida; order Rosales; family Rosaceae; genus Prunus; species Prunus kanzakura. Next base: position 59,441 of record BPUM01001205.1, on the reverse strand, counting down.
TTGGGTGTCATTGGTTTACCTCATCATTGTCTCTATGGAGCAAATCTACTTGATTGTCCTGCCTATGCGGCGTGTTGGTAGACTGAGCTTGAGAGGGACCCTCTGTAGCTTGTCGTCTTGAGTTGGCTCCTTCCGACCGAGCAAGTGAGGGTCTTTCAACTCGTACTTCATGGGGATGATAGCGAGGCTGAACATGAGGAGTGTTCTACTGAAACCTCCTAAAAAAGGAAGGCTGACGTCAAGTCTTCAAGAAATAAAGCTGTGACTTCGCGTGCGAAGGATGTGTCTTCGCTAAAAAAGAAACCAAGGCTCTCTTCTGCTGAGAAGACTCAAGTAGGAGTTGCTCCCCCCTTCATCTGTTAGGGTTAAGCATCTTGTCAGTGCAGATAGTAAGAAAGTTGGTGGTATGCGAAACATTCGGGACGTTTCACTCAAGTCTCATGTTAACAAGTTCAGAAACTATGATCTACCCCGTGAAGAGGTCCGCTCTCAAACCGTCTCACCTGCCGAGAGGCAAAGAGATGCTGATATTCCTCTTTAAAGTTTGAGTCGTCTGCACCAGTCAAGGGATGGAGATCGAACTGGGAGTTCTGCTCATCCGCCCAACCATCGTGATCCAACTGTTGAGTCATGAGCTGGCGCGCCTGATATGCTTAAAAAGAACTTCTTGTTAAGCATGGCTACCTGCGTCTTGGTTGATCATATCCATCAGGCTGGTGACCTTGTCACATTCTCAAGTTTTTCCTTAGAGAAGCAAAAGGAAGCGGTTGTACATTTTCTTCAAAAAGTAGTAGTTTTGCTGTTGAAGCCATCCGAAACTCATCTGATGTTGCCCCTTCTTCTGCTTAGCTCAGTGAGTTGGAGAAGAAGAATGCATATTTGACTGACTAACTCTCTGCTGAGCAGATCCATTAGGAAAAGAAGACGTCTGAATTGAGGGCAATGACATTTGAGCTGAAGAGTTTCTTCGTTGAGAAAGATGGTGAACTTAGCTCTTCTGGTACTGATTTGGTTAGTTGAAAAGATGCCTACTTTCTTCTTGAGTGCAAGAATGCTGACATCTCCCTTGGTTATGACAAGCTTCTAGCTAGATTTGGTGCCTATCACAAGACTGCTGAAAAATCCAAGCTTGAAGCTATCACAAATGCGTACAAGCTTGGCTATTTAGACTGCACAAATGGGACTGCTCCCTTTTATGCCATTGGAGATGAAGACATCAAGACGCACTGGCCTAACTTGCTTCCTATTCAAAGTGAGCTGATCAATGTTGTGGATGTGGAGGGAGCTGAAGAGCATGGAGTAGAGGAGAGTATGGTTGATGAGATGGCGGCAGATGTCGTGGAGCAAACAGCTGGAGCTACTGAAGGCATGGCGGATTAAGTGGACACTGAAGAGGCTGCAGATCAAGGGTCTGCTGCTGGCATCTCGGAGTAGATGAAGACTCTTTTATTTTTTCCAGCTTTTTGTAATCTGCTTTCTTGTTTGGAATAATTTGTATTTGTTTAACCATCTTCTTTTTTACCATCCTGCCTCCCTTAAGAAATAGATAAGAACCTAGATCTCCCTTAGGAAATTTCCAATGCACCTTGCGTCTCCCGAAGGACGCTTCTTGTGGGCTACGTCTTCCGAATGATGCTTTTACGTGACCATCTTGCCTCTCTTAGGAAACGGATAGGAACCTGAATCTCCCTTAGGAAATTCACGACGCATCGTACGTCTCCCGAAGGATGATTCTTGTGGGTTGCGTCTCCCGAATGATGCTTTTGGTTGTCGCCATGCATCTCCCTTAAGACGTTGCTTTCTGGAATGAGAAATTGAACTTGCTTTGATTTCATAAGATTTCATTGCTTTATTCGAAATGGAAACAATTGGATAAATAACCTGAAATTTCCAGTAGTTGCTTCTCTTCTTCAGAAATGTGCAAGGCTCAGTCATCTGTTGGGAACTGAGCAAGTAGAAGGAAGCTTCATGGATAATATCTTTGGAGGTGATAGGTATTCCATTTCCTTGGAATCTCCTTCCCTTCCATGGTGTCAAGTGTATAGCTTTCTCTGCCCCCGAACTGGCTGATCACGTAAGGGCCTTCTCAATTGGGTTTCATCTTCTTTGATCCTTATCTTTGTGTAGTGATGAAAGTTTTTCTGAGTACAAGGTCGCTAGGTTGGAATTGTCTGACCTTGGCCCTTTTGTCGTAGTAAGACTTCAACTGCTGCCGGTAGGAGGCGATTCGGACAATGGCTCTCTCACATTCTCTTTGTAAGGATATATTTCCTCAAAGAATTCTGCAGTAATTGATTCAATAATAGTGTTAATATGTATGTTTGGAATTTCAGATTTCACTACTAGAAATCTATACGTAGCACTATTGTTTGCATATCCAATGAATACACAATCAATAGTCTTTGGTCAAAGTTTAGTTTGCTTTGGTAATGAACTTGTACTTTTACTAGACAACCCACACTTTCAGTGTTTTATAAGTAGGTATTCTTTCTTTCCATATATCATAAGGAGACTTATTAGTCTTCTTATGTGGAATTTTATTTAAAACTCAAATTGGAGTAAGTAATGCTTTACCTCACATGTTGTGTGGAAGCGCTGAGCTATTTAACATGGAATTAATCACTTCTTTAAAAGTTATATTTTTCCTTTCTGCAACACCATTTTTTTGTGGTGTGTAAGGTGCTGTTGTTTGATGTACAATTCCATGTGTAGTACAAAAATCAGAGAAGGCTTTAAATTCATACTCCCCACCTCTATCTAATCTAAGTACCTTTATTTTTCTCTCAAGTTAATTCTCTACTTCAGCCTTATATGTCTTAAACATATTCAAAGCCTCATATTTGCTATGAATCAAGTAAACATAGCAAAACTTACTGCAATCATCAATGAAGGAGATGTAATAATTCTTCCCTCCACGAGTTGGTGTAGATTTAAAGTCATAAAGATCACTATGAATTAAACCAGTAATTCATTTGATCTTTGATAAGTGCATTATTTACTATATTTTTATATCTCTTTTATTTGGTTTTTGAAGGGAAAGTTAATTTAAAATAGCATTATTACCTTACTTTCCTTATTTTCAGTTATTCTGCGCTCTTGGAAGGATTTTGACTGAAAATTGACTTTTCGAATGAATTTTAGCGCAAGGCCAATTGGAGAAGAAAGCTAAGACATTGATGATCATTGTTTCAAAGTTTCATAATTTTCTACTAAGCCAAATGCTCCAGACTTGCAAGTCAAGAGAGCCTAAGTTGAAATCCCGTCAGAACTGCACAGCGGTGGAAGATTGAAGAGTTGAAGACCTTTCCGATTTTTCCTAGTGGCGTGTAATATATGCCTGGAAATCTTAGACATAAAGCTACGTTTATAATATTTTTCCAGAATTTTTTAGGAAGTGGAACGACCCCAAAACATGCGTGCAAGTTGGCTGACGTGTTTCCAAGTCAAAGAAGGATTCTTTCCTAATTTGTTTCCTTAATTGTTTGGGATTTTGTTTTGCTTTAGGAGAGTTTTTCCAGACCTTTTAAGAGTAGGGTTTAGTTGTTTTAAACTATATAAGATCACCCTGATCATCTCTTCATACCATCGTCTTCCCATATACAACTTTCATACACCAACAAATATATCAGAGCGAGAGCCAAGAGTTTGCTGTCCCAGTGCTTTTGGAGCTTACGAAGGTGTTGCTATGGAGAATCCAGAGATCAAATTCATCTGCCAAATTGGTTTTATGACAACAATTCTCTTGTCTATCTTTTCTTTCGTCATGAACTAATTTTCCTTGCTAGGGCTACGATGTAGCCTAACCATGAATACTTAATTTTTATAATTATATTAATTTCTTATTACTATTCCATGTTGAGTATTTGTTACTGTTCTTAATGCTTTGAATATCTGGCCAATATTTAATTGACTTGATGATCCAAGCGGAGACTGAGAGGAGATGTTTGGTGTTTGCTTCTCGTAACAAATACCATGTCTTGAATGAGTGCCCGAGAGGGACTAACATGACTCATGCAGTTTTCTTGCAGGTTCTCATAGAACTTAATGGGTTCTTGATTTCCTAAATCCGTTGCTCGAGAGAGAATGGGTTGTTAATTAAGAATACTTTTGGTTGAGCCCAAGAGGGGATATCGAATGAATTAGGAGAAACCAACTGTCAACATGGGTAGTAATTAGGGTTAATTGGCTATAAGAATTAAGTGGAATTGGTTATGGTGAAATCAGATGCTCTAGTGTCTCATCATCTTGATTTTCTATCATTAATTAAATTGCTATTTTTCATAATTGTTTTAGTTTAATTAAATCAATCAATCTTCTTAATCAACTGTTCAAATAAACTTTTGAATTAATCATAATTGGTAGTTAATAGGAAATTAAAGTCTTCGTGGGAACGACACTCTACTTATTTCTATATTACTTGTGTGGATTGTGCGCTTGCAATAAATTCACAACAATCTTCCCAAAACTGACTTAAAAGTTTGTCTAGCAAATTTGGATTCCATATATGTTTGGCACTTATTATTGAAATCAATATTAAACTTTGGTAATAATCCTAAATTACACATTCTATGTAAGGAATGAAAATTAACATGTCCTAATCTAGCATGCCATAAATTAGATGACTCAACAATATAAGTAGAAGCCTTATTTTTTTCATTAATAGCATCAAAAACCAATACATTGAGTTTGAAAAGACTATCAGCCAAGTAGCATTTTCCTACAAACGTTCCCCTCTTAGTTAGGACAAACTTGTCAGACTCAAATACAAGTTTAAAGCCCTTGTTAATCAACAATGGGCCTGACACAAGGTTTTTCCTAATTTCTGGAACATGCACCACATTATGTAGGGTCAGGTTCTTTCCAGAAGTGAATTACAGCACCACTTTGCCTTTTCCTTTAATTACAGAAGCAGAGGCATTGCCCATATACAGCTTTTCTCCACCAGAAATCTAATGGTAATCAAAAAACATGTTTCTGCCACCACATATATGCTTGGTCACATTGGCCTGGTTGTTTCGCCCATGATTGTTGCCTTGATTGGCAGGATTATGGTCCCTTCAGTGGCGGCATTCTTGTGCTTTGTGGCTTGGTTTTCCACAAACCCAGCAAGAGCCCTTTATCTTCTTGAAATCCTTTGTTTTTGGTGCAAGGGCCGCATCTTGCTTGTTAAAATTTTACCCTTATTCTTCTTGGATTGACCTTTGGCTTGAAGGTTTTTCCCTCAACAATATTGGCATTAGCTTCTAAGGACGACATATCATTTTTGTCACCCTTCCTATGATCCTTTTCCATTCGTAGCCTGAGAATGAGATCTTCCATATTCATCTCTCTGCGCTTATGCTTGAGGTATATCTTGAAATCATTCCAAGATGGTGGTAATTTCTCAATTATTGCACCAACCTAAAAGTTTTCATTAATTGAACATCCCTCAGCATGAAGTTCAAAGATTAACTTCTGGAGTTCTTCAACTTGTGCTATGACAGACCTAGAATCGACCATACTGAATTTCAGAAATTTGCCAATGACAAACTTCTTAGAACTAGCATCTTCGATTTTATATTTTTTCTCTACTGATTCCCATAATTCCTTGGTTGTTTTACAGGCTGAATAAATATCATAAAGATTATCGTCCAGACTGTTCAAGATATAGTTCTTGCAACAAAATTCAGAATGCTTCCAAGCATTTATGGCACTTAGTGTTTCCTTTGGAATAGGATCCTCTTTTGCCACTGGAACTTCTTCTTTGATAACATTTGCCAAGTTCATTGTTGTAAAGGCTTTTTATCACAAAACATCCCTGAGATTTGCGAAACTATCATATTGCATCCTTAATGTTTTTTTGTGTTATTTGTGGTCCTTAAGGTTAATACATGTGCTCACCAAATAGTCCTTACTGTCAGATTCCGTCCAAACATCTGTTAAATTGATGATGTGGCACACATGTGAGTCTCACATATCCAATTATATGACGCCACGTGGATTAAATTAAAAAAATACATTTTAAAAAATAATTTCAAATTATAAACCATTAAAAAACTTAAAAAATTAAAAACCAAATATAAAATAAAATTTCACCACCTTCTTCATTGCACCCAACCCCTTCCCCAATCCAGCCTCCTTCCATATCCTACCCACGCTATCCCAAATCAACACCCACAACAGCTAACCAAACCTTGATATGCCATGAACTCCCCCTCACAAAAGATGTTGTTTTATTTACAACAAGGCTTTCTATCACAAAGCATCCCTAAGGTTTGCGAAACTATCAGGTTGTGTCCTTATGTTTTTTTTATTTTTTTTGTCATTTGTAGTCCTTAAGGTTAATATGTGTGCTCACAAATAGTCCTTGTACCAAAATTTTATCCCCGAAAATTCACAAACAAGCAAGAATTCATGTAATTTCACCCCATGAAGTCCACTCTTTTGAACTTCTCTGGCTTTTCAGAGTGAGGATTCTTAGTCCCATTGACGCCATTAGTGGACACTGATTGTTGATCCATATTTCTGTTTCAAGATTGCTGGTGATACAACAACCAATATTACACTAATAATTTAATTCAACAATTAAATTAAACAGTAAACAAAATCACGAAATTAAATAAGACAGTAAAATAAAAATTGATTGGTTTTTCAGATAGAGGCTTGCAGATTGCAATGTCCTTGAAACAGAATTTCGCCCCTACTCAATGCTTATAGTTCAGCAGGCGTCTGCTCCACCAAAATACAACTATCTTAAACCAAAGTCTGAGCACTAGGGCTTTGATTTCTGGCGAATTCTGTATGTTTATTTCTCAGGCTACAGGAATGATGATTTCTTGTTATCTGCATTTTTTATGTCTTTTAAACAGAACTAGGGCTCCTGTTTATATAGAGGGCTGATACCTGTTGGAACAGGTATCATATAATGGTAAAACCCAATTAGAAAAACTTATCGGATATTTGAATTTTAAAAAATAATTCAAATAATTCAAATATTGGAATTAATTTAATTAATTGGGTTTAATTTTAAATCACAAAGGCCCAAGGCCCAAGGTCTGTTTTTTGACTAATTAAATATTATATATATATATATATATAATTTAATTCATCATTGACCCAACTAATTAGGCGTTGACCAAAAGGCCAAACCCACAAGCTACTCAATTATTCTATTTCCAAGAGTAGGTCTTATAAAGACCTTAAGGAACTATAGTTTACCAATGTGGGACTAATTTCAACTCAAACATGTTTGCAATGCCTTGCAAAAACCCCCAAGTGTAGGGTTTTCTCAGGTAGAAATTGGATTACCTTGAGTGTTGAATGAAAACATGTATTTATAGAGCTCTAGGCAGTGGCGGACCTATTAAGGCGCAAGGAGGTGCAGCTGCACCTTCTCTCACCGGAAAAACCATTGTAGGTGCTTCTAATTGCCCCTTCGCTCAACTGGTGTACTGATTACCTTATTTTCATTTTCAACATTTAAGTAAATGGAGTAATATAAAAATAAATGAAAATAAAAGGACAAAGACATTTACTTAAGTTTACAATGTAAATAAGGAAGTACCCCCCATTTGGATTCAAATAAAAATACTAGAAAATCAAATTCCCACCAAATCAAAATATGAAAAATCGGTTTTAGTGTAAAATATGATTTAGGCTAAAAATAATGGCTCATTAAGTCAATATACACTTCATACTAAAATCCCATAAAATCAAGTTTTCTTATTTGATGTGTAAGGAATAAAAGCCGCCAAAAATTATCTTAAGAAAATGATTATTCCTAAAAACCATTTTTCACACTTAGTCAATATTGCACATCTGCTAAAAAATTTATGGGTCTGCCAACAGCTCTAGGCATCTCTAATTTTTCAAAGAATAAACTCTTATTTGGAACGAGTTTATTCTTTCCCCAAATTCTATAAATTGAGTCCATTAGGGATTTAATTTGATATCTCCAAATTGGGATTATATTTAAATTGGTGATATTATCTCATTAAATAAAGATAATATCTCATATTTATTCCTATTTATTTGGCTCAATTAATTAACCTATGAGATATTCTTCTTGTCCGCATGACATCTTGTGATTGAAGACGAAATACTTGCTCCCACTACTACAAAAATCGAAAGAGACAACGGGAAACCACCGTCGTCTAGAAGGTTTTCAAACCATTGTGAAATCGACCGCCATCTTTTGTTATATAAAACAACGACGGCTAATAACCGACGTCATTAAAACATTCAACGTCACAAAATATTACAAGCCGATGTCTAAGTACTATATATATATCGTAAAATGAAAACTTGGATAACATTAGAGGACAGTTGTATTGAAACTCAGATGTCTAAATATTGTTACATGTCCAGATTAAAACAGAAATCGACGTACAAATAACTATCCACGTCCATAATTGAAGGAATACAACTTGTAGAACATAGAAACCGTTGTGGTTAACGTATACTACGTTAAATAAACAAATAAACCGCCGTCTAACTTATAAAAGATGACGCATAAATAAAAGAATGGACGTTTAAAGAATATTACATGTCAATAATTACACAGGCACAGACGTGCAGAAAATTATGCACGTCCCAAATTGAAGGAATACATAGAAACCGTCGTGGTTAACATATACTACGATGAATAAATAAAGAAACCGACATTTAACTAATAAAAGATGACACAACACAAAAGAACAGACGTTTAAAGAATATTACATGTCAATACTCACAAAGGAAACAACGAACAGATAATTATCCAGGTCCCTAATTGAAGGAATAAAGATTTGTATAAACTAGAAACCGTTGTGGTTAACATATACTATGTTAACTAAATAAACAAACCGACATTTAACTATTAAAAAATGTCGTATATACAAAAGAACAGCCGTTTAAATCATATTACATGTCATTAATCACGGAATAATCGACGTAACATGCCTTAACCACGACATACCAGTGGAAAAAATGTCGCTTATAAGATTATCCACGTCGATCTATAGAGAAAAATGCCTTTTTAAATATATTCCACGTCCATCACTTATGAGAATCATCGATTAAGTTACACAAAGAAGTCCCTTGGACAGTTTCAGACGTCACTTTTTTCTACAAAGCAGATGTTGAATAAATTAAAATGACACAATATTACTGATTACGGCCGTAAACAATCATATCCATGACTACTTTTTTCAAAAGCTGACGTTACAAATACTTTTGAAGTCGTGTGCAGGAAAAGAAACAACGTGGATTATATTTTGAACGGCGGTTTTTGTAAAATAAAGAACGTGGTTAATTATTCACTACGTCACGCGGATTCAATTATATGATGTTGTAATTCTCTACCACGGCGGTTTTTAATACATATTGACGTAGTTGGTGTTTTAAAAGTCACTTATGTTACCCTCCTTGACGTATGTTTTCTCTGAGATGTCAAATGTTTTAGAATAACAGACGTGTAGAAAATCTGTCACAGCAGTTAATGGAACAGAGATGCCTTTATTTCTTCTTTAGAGTACGGTAGATTTTAATCGTGGAAGTATTGTTTTACAAATTCCTTGGTTGAAGTACTGCAACGTCGTGTTATAGTGAAATATACGTCGTGCGTTGTTTGTAGGCCGTCGTTGATGTTTATTACACCCGCTTATGATTTAATTTTTAATAAACTGACGTCTTTTCATTTTCAGACGTCAATTTTAATTTCTTTACGATCTTTTGCATTTTCTTTCCACGAAGTTTGTAAAAATACGACATTGGTTTTATTGTAGACGTCTGTTTTTCCAATTTTTTAACTGGACTGTCTTATTTTCCACCTTTAATCCAGTATTTTAAATTTTTGATTTGTCATGCCCAAAACCTGCATAATGAAAATGTGATCAGAATTAAAATGATATACAGAGCTATTAACTAATGTCATACAATTAACTGCACAACTAATGTCATACATTACAACAATCAATCAATCCATATATCTTCACACCCATCTCTAATATTCTCACTCCGAAACTCACCCACTAGGTCATCAAATGTGTCAACATTTGGTATCCCTCTAGTAAATGGCTCACACTCAATTCTAATATCACCTAACACATCATCACCAATAACATCATTATATTCTCTATTAGGCATTGATAACACTACCGACCAACCACGATGCATTGGGTCGTTAATGTAAAATACTTGTTTGACTTGAGAAGCCATAACAAATTAGTCGTTCCTATGTCCAATTTTACTCAGATCTACAAGGGTAAATCCAAGTTCGTCGACTACAAGGCCCGAAGTGTTATCTATCCAATCACACCTCAAGACTGGTATTCTAAACTTTTGGTAGTCAAGATCCCAAATTTCTTGAATAACCCTATAAAAATCCATATTGGAGACAATAGGGTTTTTATCCTTGGCACAAGCAACTTGCATAGCATGTGCAAGTAAATAAACTCCACTATTTTGGACAGTTCGCACATCATCTTGTGCCTTGGTGTTAAATTTAACACCATTAATAAGATAGCTCCTATATGATGGCACTGCCATGCTTGGACCAGCTGCTAGCCATCTCAAATTTTCTGATACGCCATTATTCTCTTCTCCATTAAGTTCACTTTGAACCTACAAATTAATAATATATCTTAATTCAATCTAACATATAGAAAGAAATAAAATTAAAAGTTCAATATGTCATTCAATAACATATACACCTTAAAGCGTAGTCATTGAATGAAAGTGCTATTGTGCTTATCTTGTAGCCACTTTGTTCTCTTTCTAAATTTTGGATAAGTAGTCTTGATGTGGATCATATGTTCCCTACAATTGACATGAAAAAATCAAGCATTACAATCCCTTGTATATAAGATAAACATAAGGAATAATAATATTTAAAATGGCTACATATGAAAAATTAAACTCATACATACTTGATATAAGGTAGGACTTCCTCCGTATTCTCCAAGACATATAGATGTGTCTGGTTCAACAAGTCCAGATCAACTAAGCTCAATGTGCAACCTGATAATGGCTTTGAAACTCCCATCTTCTAGCTTGAAGGCACTCCAACTGTACTAACATCAGATAAATGCTCAGTACAAAACTCTACAACTTCTTCAGCTATATACCGCTTAGCAATGCAACCTTCGGGACAAGTACAATTCGGAACATACCCCTTTAGCACTTTCATATATCTTTCAAACGGATACATCCATCTAAAATATACTAGCCCACATAGTCGAACTTCTCTGACAAGATGTACTACTAGATGAACCATGATATCAAATAATGAAGGGGGAAAGTACTTCTCAAGCAAACACAAGGTAACTACTACATTTTCTTCCAACTTATCTAGCTTGGAAACATCTACCGTCTTTGCACATATAGCATTGAAGAAGAAGCACAATCGAGTTATTGCATACCTTGCAAGCTTCTCCAAAACGGAACGAATTTCCATAGGGAGCAATTGTTGCATCAAGGTATGACAATCATGAGATTTAAGGCCAAGAAGTCTTGAATCTTTCAAAGATACAAAATTTTTTATATTTGAATAATAACCTTCAGGGACCTTCATACCATAAAAAGAATTGCAAACCACTCTCTTCTCTGCTCTTGACAAATTCCAAGGCCCTGGAGGCAAACGAGTATGTCTTTCTCCATACTAAGGTTGCAAATTAGTTTTGACCCCCATGTTCAATAAATCTAACCGATGAGCAATCCCATCTTTATTTTTTCCACAGATCTCCAGCAATGTACCAATGATACTATCGCAAACATTCTTCTCAATGTGCATAACATCTAGGGCATGCCTCACAGGGAGGTATTTCCAATACTCGAGATAAAAAAATTTTGATTTCTTCTTCCAACAACCTTTGTCACCATCATTCTCACCAACATTTCCCCCATTTTTCGAGCCCCATATGTAATTAATATTTTCAACCATATGCAGCACTTCTTCTCCTGTTATGGCTCGGGAGGCATGCCATATTCAGATTTTCCATTAAAAGTTGCATGTTGTCTCCTATATGGATGATTGATTGGTAACCATTTTCTATGCCCAATGTAACAAATTTTGTGGCCATTTTTCAACCTGTGACTAGGTGTATCATCGCCGCATATGGGACAAGCTTTATATCCTTTAACGACACAACCAAATAAGTTCCCATAAGCAGGAAAATCATTAATTGACCACAGTAATACAGCTCTGAGTGTAAAGTATTCTCCTATGTGTGCATCATACACTCCTCTAATCCCATCCCACAGAGATTTTAAATCATCAATCAAAGGATCTAAGTAGACGTCTATATCATTTCCGGGCTGTTTAGGACTGGAAATCAATAAGGTCAACATCATGAACTTCCGCTTCATGCATAGCCATGGAGGGAGATTATATGTAACTAAGATAACTGGCCAACAACTGTATCTGCTACTTAAAAAACTGTGGGGATTGAATCCATCATACGAGAGAGCCAATCTCAAGTTTCTCGGCTCTTTATCAAACTCGGGTCATTTATCATCAACAAGTTTCCAAGACGGGGGAATCCGCTGGATGAGACATATGACCGTCAACTGATTTTCTTGCAGCATGCCAAGTCAAACTCTTAGCTGTCTTATGTAATTGAAACATCCTTTTAAACCTTGGAATTAGAGGAAAATACTACACCACCTTCACTGGCAGACCCTCTTTCAAGAACCCATCTTTGCTTTCCTTCCACCTTGAGATACCACAAGTAGGACAATTAGTTGAATCTTCATACTTGTTCCTATACAAAATGTAGTCATTGGGATATGCATGGATTTTCTCATAACTCATCCCTAAAGCAGACAAAGTTTTTTTTGCCTCGAACATAGAGAAATGTAGTGTATTTCCTTCTGGAAGCAAATCTCCTTGAAGTATCAATAATTCTGTAAAACAAACATCACTCATCCCATGTTTTGCTTTCAAATTATATAACTTCACCAAAACTGACAACTTCGTCTACTTACTACAACCAGGGTACAAGGGTTGATCTTCATCCCCAATCACATTGGCAAACTCATAAGGATCAGATCCAATATTGTCTAAATCATTATCATCCATCCCTAATTCTCCGTGCCATGTCCAAATCTTATAGCTTTGGTCAATTCAATTAAAGTATAAGTGTTCCCTTATAATTTCAACCCCAAACAATCAATTATTCCCACATTTAACACATAGACAACGAATATGAGTTGTATTTCCAAGATTTTCTACAGCAAAATTCAAAAATCCTTCCACCCCTAACTCATATTCCATCAATCTTCTATCCGCATTTATCCATGACTTATCCATCTCACACACTATAAAATCATATATATAATAAAGTGAAAAGACCAGCAATGAAACACTACTATATTCAAATAGCAGAGCTTTTTGAAGAACAAAGTTTTAGGTTCTGGTAGCCTAAAGACGACGGTTAATGGAGACACAGTCGTCTTTAGAATACCAATTAAAAACTAAAATTCAGACGACGGGAGTAAATGAACAACCGATGTATAACAAAAATTTAGACGATGATTTGATCCATCAACCATCGTCGTGGTTTACAAAAAACCACAGTCTAAATCTCCCATCCCCATTCCTTTTCGAAGAACTCGTGGCCAAACAAACATAAAAGAACTTAAACAGAAAGTAATTATTACAAGAATCCAAACACCAAAACATAAAAGAACCCTAATATAGCTACCAATTAAGAACTCATAGCTACCAACGAAAACATTTATGGATTTAAGAAGCCGTGCAATATCATTAAATAAAGAGATTAGGGCTTGTACTTACATGGATATTGAGAGAGAGCTGAGAGAATATAACAAATGCTTGAGAGAGAGCTTCGGAGAATATACCCAATGCTTTGAGAGAGAGCGAAAACTTTAAGACAAATTTATGTTGAAGAGAGAGAATGAACTATTTTAGGGTTAAAGGGAAATTCTGAAAATTTTAGATCGTGGTCAAAAATTTCAAAGTACCGCGTTTTTCAACTACGACGGTAAATACTTAGCTATCGACATTTAATACATACTTACGACGGCGGTTTAAGTACATAACCGACGTTGTAACCTGAAAATACGTTGACAAATAAAGGGAACGTCGTAGTAAATTATTTGTACGTCGCCCCTTAACAAACCGATGTCTTAAGTATTAAATAATTAGATGGGGTTTGGGTTTCCTGGGATTCGAACGCGCGTAATTGACCAAAAACAGCAAGAGAAAACAAGTGTCATTTCAATAAACCCTAAACCCTAAACCCTAAATTTTACAATAATTATAAAAAAAATACACAAGTATGAGAAAAATGAACCGAAAATTGCTACGGACTCCTTACAACAATGCCTTCTATAATAGTAGGCTAAAATCTGAATTTCATAATTTTGAATTTATGGCCACCAATGGATCACATAAACCTTAGAGTTATGTTATGAAAAGTATAAGGAGTATCGTGCTTTGTCTCTAAATTTTTTTGACTTTAATTATCACTTGTAATTTTGAAAACTAAAATTACATTTTTCAGGCCTTTATGGGCAAGATATTGTCTCAATGAGTGCATAGAATTTGTCGGTTTATTTTTCGGATTTTTTTAATATATTATGAATATTAGTAATTAAATACAATAAAAAAAATATTTGTAAAATTACATTTTTTAAAGCTTTAGGGGAGAGAATATTTCAATGAGTGCATGGTAGTTGTCTGTTAATTTTTTGGAATTAGTTTTGAATTTATTATGACTATTAGGAATTAAATAAAATATAAAAGTCATATTAAAATGAAATGACAAATGACATAACCGACGTTGGATCCCTTTACAACGACGTTAAACAACACAAAACGACGTCCTAAAGTATTTTAGACGTCGAAAAGAACACAAAACGACGTTATTACGTTACCACGTCATCTTGTTTTGAATCACGATGTGGGTTATTACGTTATCACGTCATCTTGTTTTATATAACTGACGTGGATTGTATCTACAACGCGTTTTCTAAAGTTGTTACCATCGTTGTTTACATATACAACGTCAAATTTTGTAAGATAACCGCCTTTGTATGTCTTTAAGACGTCGATATAGTTGTACTAACAGACGTAGTATATCTGTACAAAATTTTTCCATACAAGATGAAGTAAATATAAACCGTCGTGTTTATTCCTGTTACATGTCGTTTTTAAGAATTGTCGTCAATGTTATATTTCCCGTTATAATAAGACGACCATTGTATACACATATGAGACGTGTAAATGAGAATGTGACTTCGGTTTTTGAGAATTAAATTAAGTTTTTATGAATTACTATCCTTTGAATTCATTTAAAGACATAAATATCCTAAACTAAAAAAATTTCATTGTTCGATTGATTACAACAAAAAAATTTATGTACATTGTTAATAAATTAAAATAAACCTAAACATTTTTAATAAATATTTATGTACATCACTTTATCATTCTATAATTGCCTGTTAACAAATTCTGCCCATTCCAGACTAACTTCGTCAGTATGTTCTTGTTTATACTGAACTCGATCTTTTTTCTTTTCAAACTGCAAAATAAACGAAAACACCGACATGTTATAAAGATACAAATGACGGTTTTAAAGAAAAATTTGATGTAGTAAAATAAAGAAATTATATCTTAAATTTTGCCTTTTACCTTCTTCTCAAAAGTTAGGTCTGGATCATAAATTATATCTCTCATGAATCGCATCACGTAATAGCCACACTCTACACTTGTTGGTTGTTCAGGAGTGCCTTGTAGAGTTTTCCAAATGGCTGTTTTACGTGATGAATTTTTGTTTATATGAGAGTTAAACATTTTCATTGACCTGTTTCAAGAAAACAAAGAGTGTTAATGACAAAAAGAAAAATCTATATAAAAAAAAAAGTAACCGATGTGGTAAATCAGTGAAGACGACGGATTTGTTTAAAAAAATGACGTGACATTTTATTTCAAACGGCGGTATGAAACTGCCGTTATTGTGTAACATTATAACATCGCTAACCAGGAAAAACGTCGTATACCAAAAAATTGAACAAAAAAAATTAAAACGTCCTTAAATAAAACCCAAACGATGTGGTAGTTTAATTAAGACGACGTTTTCAAGAAAATACTGACGTAATAAATCTTTTCAAACGTCAGTAATAAATTACCGTCGTAATTTCATTATAATGTCGGTGTTATAAAAACCCGTCGTATAATTCAAATGCACAGATAAAAAGAATCTTAGATTGGAATGAATCAACTTATGTATTCACTATACTTCTCATGTCGTCATCAAAAGAGCGGTTTGGCAGTGAATTCATGTAATACACAGTCTCCTTTGTTGGCCTCACAATTAACAACACCCAATGACCCCTACATATAATGATCCATATAGGTTAATAGTACAAAGAAAAATATTACAATGAAAATACTTTAAATAGTTAAGGGGACTAACCCTGGATTATAAGAGACCAAGAAAAATTGATCCCCATCTGCTGTTTTCAGGCGGTCTGACAGTTGTTTTGTTCTGTAAGATAGAGATCCAGATTGAGCGCTAACTTGTCCAGGGTCGACGAGGCCAACAAGGTTTACCATATTCGCTATTTTTAAATAGTCAAATAGGTACCTAAATATATGAAATTCAAATAAATGAGATTTTAATTTAAAAGAAAGGGAAATGTAAAACAAAATATAAGATTTCTAGAATTACCTCATGTATACTGCAATCACTGTGGCTCCAATCTCAACCATGGAAGCAAATTGTAAAATATCTTCACACAAGATGAAGGTATCATGATCAATGCCAAACACTTCCTCTGGAATGTGAACTTTCACAATCTCGTTCGCAGGCTACAACTTCGTCTGGACAAATTGGCATAGGGCTAACAGAGGAGGTCGCATGTCTAGCTTTGAGAGATCCTGTTACAAGAAATAAATAAAGAAATATAAGTTAGTTTGTACACCAAGTAAAATAAACGACTCTAACTAAACCAAACAAACCGACGTGGTATACAATATAAACGACGGTTTCTAGAACATACTAACGGAGGAAAGGTTATAGACGATGGTAAAGACATAACTGTCGTTGTGTAAATGTTCTAACGTCGCTACACTATAGAAAGGTCGTCTAATTAAAATGCAGTGAATGGTTTAATGAAATAGACAACAGTTTATAAAAGAATGTGACAACGGCAAAAACAAACCGTCATTATTTTCAAGGCATAGTAAAATGCAAAACAAGTAAAATTTTCGTGGTATTTCACTCACAGCGACGGTTCTTGGAAGAACCAGACGTATTATCATTTTCAGACGTCGGTAAAGATATACCGTCATTGGTTTTAAATTTTAACGTCGGATATTTAAAAGAGCGACGTCTATTTAAAATTTAAAAAGCAGAAAAAGAAAATATTAGAGATTTATCGTTTCATCTTGTTGTTTTTCAGCAGTATCAGCATCAAGCTTTGGATCTTCTTCCCCCAAAACTAGGGGTCTAACATTAGTGGCTCCAGAGCAACTTGCCTTGTCAGACATTGGATTTTTTGGGCTTTGTTCTTGAGGCGGTAAAGGAATTGGGGTAATTGGGGTTTTACGCATGTTGGGATCAAAATTAGGAATTAGTTGACGGAATTGTGCCAACATAATTTCCCTCTCTGCTCTGACTGTTTCCAAAACATTTTCCCTTGACCTAGCCTCCATCCTCAATGTCTCTTCTTTAACTGCCTCCATAAGACTTTCCTTCAATTTGTCAGCAAATTTTATTCTCTGTTGTCTCGGCAAATTGAAGAATTGAGTTGGGGAAACGCCAGCTCCAACTCCTCTGACTCTCCCACCATGCTCGGGGGTTCCCAAAGCCAGAGTCAAAATATCATTGCTCCCGGAGACAGTCAAAGTGCCCTCGGAGACTTGTTTCTGCAAATCATCCTAAAAAGAGAGAGAGAGAGAGAGAGAGAGAGAGAGAGAGAGAGAGAGAGAGAGAGAATGTTAGACATTGAACAGAGTGTAAAACAGATAAATAAACCGACGTAATATATCAATTACAACGATGGTTTTTTTACAAAAATGACGTAGTATTGATTTCACATGTCGGTATTAAAATACCGTCATTGTGTAACAATTCTAACATCGGTAGAAAAAATCGTCATATATTCAAAAGCTATAACAGATAAATAGAACATAAATCAAAAACCTGTACCGTCGTAGTATTTCAATTAAAACGACGGACTGTTGAAAAAACTGACGTAGTACATAATTTCAAACGGCGGCATAAAATTACCATTGTTTTATACACATTCTAACGTCTAGATGAGATAAAACCGTTGTAAATTTAATGAAGAAGTGAAAAAACTTAATAGAAATATGCATTCTTTTCCAGAAATTGTGCACCACAAATTTCAGTGAAATAGACAGAGAGAGGGAGAGTGTGTGCGTGAGTAAACTTAAAAAAAGACGGCCGTCTCAGGAATTTAAGCCGTCGTATTGATTCAATCTAGATGTCTAATTCATGCAAAAACCGCCGTGCTATTATCTTTGAAACAGCGGTAAATAGAAACCGTCGTGGTGTTTAAGTTATAACGATGGTTATTTAAACATATGACGTCTATACGAAAATAAAACACTCTGTTTTTCTAATTTAGAACAGAGTTAGTGAGACTTACGATTAATTTTGCATTCTCTGCAACCTTTGGATTATGGATGTTTCCCGTTTTATGTTCTCTTGCCTTCTTCCATAGCAGAGATTGATCGATTTCTTCACCGAGCATGGTTTCTTCCAATTGGTCCTCCAAACCAACATACCATTTTCTAGACAACCTATGGTTGTACTCGCATTTTTCCCTTCTTTATTTCTGCTCAGAATGCACAGCCTCAAAATTTGGGGATAACCATGAAGCTACAAAGGCATCCCATTGCGATTTCTCTAAGAACTTATAAAGCTGAGGGGTTCTTTTAACTTCTCCTTGTCATTTGCGAATGGAAGGATAAACTGCCTAGTTAAAGTACACTTGAAATCCTTCCATTTTTTGGCGGCAAACGACAGCGCCATCTTCTTGCACCCTTCCCCAATAACATAAGCCATTTGAACAGCTTCCCAAATCTGCTCCTTCAGGTCCTTTGGCACCAATGTAAGACTGCATCTCAACAACAGCCTTGCCATGTGGTCTGCCCCTTTTATTGAACTCAACCACAGGCTTTATCTTCTAAATTTTCCTCTTCACAACACGGCTCATTGTGTTGATACCGCGAGTCGTTTTTGGCTTCTCAACAAATGTGGCTGTGCTCGGACCTTTCTCGAAAGTTGAAGAAAATCTCATCCTCTTTGAGGGTTTGCTTTGAACTGATTTGCTTTCATCCATTTGAGGCTTTGAAATTGATTTGGCTTCATCCCTTTGAGCCTTTGACACTTGAGCTTCCTTGCTTTGAGATTTCAAAACCATTTTTAATTAATCTACAAGAAAAACAACGACGGTTAATTAGATCGACGTAATAATAAATAAAAGATGTCGGAAAAAAGACGGCCGTAATATTAAATATAGGACGACAGTTGTAAAACAACACTGTCGTCGTACAAAAAAAACCACAACGATACCAAGAAAACACCGATGTCTTATTAAACAGTTCTCTCATACCATGTATGACAATAGGACGACAGTTTTATCTCGTTCATGACGTATTAATTGATACACCACGTCGGGTATTAAGTCTAAAAACCGACGTGGTTTACATATTAAAAAGTCAAACACTAAAGAGAACCGTCGTCTTACTGAGATGTGATACAGGAAAAACGCAGGTTCTTTCTCCCATGAGACGATGGTTTTATCTTGTTTCTGACGTATTAATTGCCACACCATGACGGTTATTAACCACCGTCGTGCATTTTGCATTAAGTCGGATTTAACTACCGTCGTGGTGTGTCGATTCTAACGTCGTAAACAAGAGAGAACTATCATCTTCAGGTGTCGTGAGAGTAATGGACCAATGAATTTAATCAAACCAATGAAAGATTTCATCATTTTTACGGAGTCTTGTTTCCAGACTCGTTCTTTCAAAACCCTCTTCAAATGAAAGTGAAAAAAAAGAAAAGAGATCGAGAAAAAACCTTTGGCGTGCAAAGAAAGTTTCCTTCCGACGTCAACTTTGGTGATTTGGGGACGAAGACGATGACGATGATGAGATTCAGACGATGATGATTACGAAGCTGCTTTTGGGAACTAAGAGGGAAACTGAGATATTTTATCGGTGAGAGAGAACCGCCCTAGTATGTAGTGATAATGACATACAATAAGTAGGAACTGACGTGGTTATTAATAAAGCCAAACGACTATTGGAATTCCGAAACCGATGTGGTTATTTGAGTTTTACACGATAGAAGTTTACTTTTGATGCCCTGATATTATATGTTATGACGACGCTTATTTATCTAAACCATCGTTGTATTTCGAAAGTCAACGACCTTTCCTTTTAGGAAACTGACGTGGTTACTTAAATTCAACGAAACTTTCTTTTAGTAGACTATCGTGGTTAATTAAAAGTCAATGACTTCTTTGGTTTTCTGAAAACGACGTCATTCTCTGGGCAATACACGACAAAAGTTTATTTTGGCAATACACGACGTCGTTCTCGTGGTTAATTATTAACCACCGACGTCTATTATTTCAATTTGACGTCGCTACGTGTAATAGAACCGACATGGATATTGAAGATAATTTGTATAAATATGATTTTTTTTCATGCGTTTTTGAACTTTCAGTTTTCAATTAGGGTTCCAACTTCTTCTTGCCCTTGGCTCTGTCTCACTTCTTGCCCTTGGCTCTGAAAGACAAATGTGGACACTTTAGCTTCTTATCCATCTGAAATCTGAAGAGTCACTTTAGCTTCTTATACATTTCAGATTTCAAATGGATAGAAGCTAAAGTGTCCACTATAAACCATTTCAACGACTCCTTCCGACGTCTTGGGATCTCATTTTAATTTTCATGTGACGACGGTTTTCTATATAAACCGTCGTGATTTTTCTTGGAAGCAATAAAAATAAGAGATAAGTGGTAGTGTTCTCAATCCTGTAAGTTTGATGATTTTCCTTCTGCAAAACTAAGCCCTTAATCTCAGTTTCCTTTATTTGTATTTCCTTATTTCCTTGTTTAGTTGTTTAATTTTGATCTAATTGATTTTTCTTTTCTCTTTAATGAAGGTTTGAAATGTCTTACAGTACTTTAGAAGATATTAAGAAAGATATTAGCAAAGTGTTGGAGCGTAAAAAAAATTAATCTTAAAAAGAAATAAAAATTAAGACAGCGATTTACAGAGAAGGCAGACGTATAAATCAAATAAATACGATGGTAATTTGAACTTCAGGACGTGGTAAATAAATATTATACGTCGCTAATTGAACAAACCGGCGTGGTTATGACTAAATATTATACGTCGTATAAGAAATATACGTCGGCAAATTACGACATGGGAATCGTATTTTAATGTCCCTATAACCAAAACACCAACGTGGTTATTGAATAAATAACCGCCGTGGTTTTATACAATTAGACGGCGGTATTTATATAAGGACCACCATGGTTTTTGAAGATTTATTGTATAATTTGGATTCTTTCTTTCAGTTTTAGTTTTCATTTAGGGTTCCAACTTCTTTTGGAGGCTCGTCTTTCTCTCTCACAAACACACATACATCATCGCTCTCTCTGACCTCTCTGGGGGCAATAAGTTGGATTTTAATGATGTATGCGTTTTGGTTTATCTCAAAGACACCAAAATGCACACATCATTAACTTTCAAAACATTGTCTTTCTCAAAGCTTGCCGTCATAAGTTCAGTTCTGGTTTCATTTTGGATTTTGTGTATTTAAAATATTGTCTTTCTCACTTTGGTGGTTTGATTATGATCAGGATCCAAAGATCTCAATGGTAAGATTTCATTCCTCTTGGGATCTCATTTTAATTTTCATGTGACGATGGTTTTCTATATAAACCATCGTGATTTTTCTCAGTTCTTGTCATTTTGTTGATCTACTATCGTAGGCTACCAAAATTAAAAATAAAAATAAAAAAACTTAAAAAGCAATAAAAATTAAGACGGCCATTTACAGAGAAGGCAAATGTACAAATTGAATAAATACGACGGTAATTTTAACATAAGGACATGGTAAATAAATATTATACGTCGCTAATTGAACAAACCGACGTTATTACGTCTTGATATTTTATAAATATGACGTGGATATTCTAATTTAGACGTCGTTATCTACTCTTTTGCTGTCGTTGTTCTCTACTATTCTATACGACAGTAGTGTTGCAGGTACCGTCGTAGACTCGTAGTACACTCCCAAATAATAAGTCGATAAATATATCGTCCGTGTCATGGTACATTGATTTAACACATCGTTGTTTTGTAATATACCGACGTGGATTCCATAATATTATACGACACCGATTAAGAACATTTGGTCATGTTTATGTAGGAGTTAACACAGCAGCTTTTTTGTTGAACCGTCGTCCTTACTTTCTACGTTGGTGGCTTCATACCTGCTGTCGTTGTTTTTCGAATAGAATTTAACTATGAAGAAAACCATTTTAATAAGACGATGCTTTTTTATTGGGGTGCATCGTTTTTTAAAAATATTCAAGAGGACCACCATTTTTTAGGTGTTTAAGTTACTTATCCACGATGGTTTTCTGTTACCATCGTCTTTCTAAACACAACGACGGTTTTTTGTTCTACCATCGTCTTTTTCACTTTTTGTAGTAGTGTCCCACACAATTCTCACTCAACTGAATTTGATTTCTGTTTGCAGGTCTGGGAAGCTGCAGCTCATTGTATTGCTGTTCATTCTGTTTGAAGCAGTCATGGAATGGGCAGCTGGCACCAAATGCAAGGGTTCTTTTACTTTCCTGGAAGCATCTCCTTCAAGCCATAAACCAAGTCCTCCCATGGTACCATAACAGGCTTGGTTTTGTTCCACAATCGCTATCATTATAGAAGTGGCGCTGTACAGAAGCTTCTGCTATATGGCTGCTGGAGTCTCAGTTTAATATATTAGTATAACCAGACACTAGTGTGATGTTCTGGTTACTGATATAGAAGCTTTGAGCTCCACCCTTAATGGAGTAGTAGTTACTAGTTACAGTCATTTCGAAAATGTACGATTATTTATTACTGCATTTTGAAGGTCGTAAACCTATCAATGACCTACTTAACTTCAGTCTGAAACATCCCACCCTTAAACACCAAAGATTGTATCCTTGTTAATATTGTTTCGATTATCATATCCTTGTGAATGTTGTTTATTTCCAACATTTCAATATTGAATGAATATTGTGTATTATTTATTATTTCCCCTCTTTATTTTCGAAACTCACAATGTCTAAATCTCTCAGAAGTTAGCAGGCACTTTGTCTGTGGCAAGTGTTTTTCTCCTCTTTTCTTCCTCGCCCGAATACATACTGGTTTTGTGCATTTCAATGTCATGGCTGCTAATGTAGAAAAGATGAACAAATGAATCAGCATCTCGAAATAGAAATAGTGGTCAAAGGCCAAAAGTTTTCTATTTCTGGTTTGAGTCCAATTTGGTATGTTTTTAACTTTGTCTATTGGATTTGGATAACTTGTTCTAATGGTATTGTAGGATGGATTCGAATCCTCTGCTTGGTTTAGGATAGTCATAACAATATACAAAGAAAAAAATATTTGTTCGAACTCATTTGAATTGTACCGTTTGTTACCATAAAGCCAACCTCAAATTGTTGTAAATGAATATGCTATGCAACCAGATTTTCACCTCGAACGAATTGTGTCTCATCATATATTTTCCTCAACTAACTATCAATTTAGCATTATATCTCTCAGTTTTGTTAGGTAAGGAAGACTTTGAGTTCCTCCCTATCTCAAATATTTGTTTAGTTACAAATAACTTTTTTTTTTTAATGCAAACATGGTAAAGTGATCTAAATAATCACCTAATTTTATGTGACAAGTGTACGTGTTTTTTCGTTCTAATAGCTCTATGTGGGCATGGGCTACTGTGAAGAGAGTGGATGATGTCGCCCCTTTGCCTGAGTTCAAGAATCAAACCCCAAAGCACTCCGAAAGCTTATGAATCCTTAAGGAGTTTCTCTCACCAAGAGGATTAGAAATGACGAAAGAGAACATTAAGGGCATTATGGGACGATCTTGTTGCTGCCTCAACCATCCACTCATCGTCGTCAGAAGTAGCTCCTTTGGTGAGGATAAGGTCACATAGCTTACGGCACTAGTTCTCTAGTTCTCATTGCCTAAGGTTCAAAGCATCAACTGCAGCTTTTACTTCATCAAAGTGGGATGACATCTCAATGTTATGGATGACCAGTGCCCCAAAAACGGCACACGCTAAATTCCAACAGAGATATGCTTAAGTACATCATTTGAAGAGTTTATCGGTACTAATACCAAGAACCTTGATCCAGCAGAGATATGCTGAAGTACAAGCAATATCAAGTCTTAGTAAAAATGAACACCTCAAAGCATGTGCTTGGCTAACATAAAATGACTATGATGAAGGCATTCCCAATAGAGGAAAGAAAAAAGTATGCATTGCACCCAGGAGTGATTTGAATTGCTAATAGCTTGTGCTTGGCTAACATAAAATGACTATGATGAAGGCATTCCCAATAGAGGAAAGAAAAAAGTATGCATTGCACCCGGGAGTGATTTGAATTGCTAATATGCTCTGTTTTCTTTTTTCAATTTGTTGACCTCTTTAGTTCATCAAACAATATGTTATTTTCTATTTGGAGGAATAGATTCTATGTTGGTTGTGAGTATTTTTTTCTTTTGATACAAATGTCGTTCATGAGTTAGAAATAAATTATCAATTTCATAAAATATTTAATTTCTAACATTTACAATTTCCATGAGCTATCCAGACATTAAAATTTCTATCATTTACAAAATCCGACATACATAAATCCAAAAACTGAAATGACAGAGATCAAAATTCCATCATTTTACAATAATATGTAATTTTTAGTTCCTTCATCCAAACAAAGGGTAAGGGACAACCTCACAAATCGCATACCGCTAACAAAGAATTTTGTAATCAGCAATGTCCTCTTTTTCCGTGCATCAGGGCCTTCATGCGATTTGATAATCAACTTGAGTTTAAATTTATTGAGAAAATTCTCAATGTAGTCAGGACCCCAAATCAGACCAACGACTCTCTATATTTGAAGAAAGATCAGGATTCATTGAGGATCCAACCACATCACGTCACCAAGAATCAAGTTGGGACCTTTCTTGATGCTCCATGAGGAGGTCCCAACTTGGTTCCTGGTGACATGATGTGGTCGGATCCTTTAACGACTCCTGGTCTTTCCCCGAATATAGAGAGGCATTGGTCTGCTTTGGGGTCCAGACTGCACTGAGAATTTTCTCAATAAATTTCAACTCAAGTTGATTATCAGATCGCATGAAGGCCCTGATGCACAGGAAAAGAGGCCAAGCATTGGTGGATCACATGAATGCCCTTTTCTATGTTACAGTACTTTATAAAGAATTCATGTCGTAAGATTACTGATTACAAACTTGGACATTACCGATTACAAACTTCTCTGCGTGGCCTTCTCCTCACCAAAGGAGGTATTGCCGACGGTGCTGAGTGCGTGGTGGAGGCAGCAACAAGGTCATCCCATAGTGCCTTTTTATGTTCTCTTAATTCATGCCCAAGCGGCCCCATACTTGCAACTGATTTAGAAAACAAAAGCCATTTAAGAATTCTCAGTCTAATTTTACTTTTATCACAGTATAAGTCAACAAAACTATACATATGCAAACCTTCCAATTAGGTAGAAATAGAATGGACAATCGGGTTCACCCTGTTAGAAGCAAAAGATAAATTTACAACATCAAAAAGCTGTTAAATCAAAAGAAGAAAGAAGTAACTAAAAATCTGGACGTAATGCAAATTGAATAATAAAAGGCTCATGTGTTGCTTCATCCTTACCAGTCTTATAGGAAGCTCCTTGGAGTTAAATAATAGTGCAGGGCTGAATGAAACAGGAGGCTTCAAAGCAAATCCAGTTCCCTCCGGCTGAATAGTTGTCCCAGTTTCTCCAATTGTATTCTCTTGCTCGGCTGATGGTATTAGGATATCTTTCGGGTGATGAAATTTGCAGGTTGCACCAAACTCACATTGCCCCGTTTTCAAGGGGAACTGTTTAAAAATTATTAAATGGAATATATGCAAATCTACATCAAAG
Organism: Prunus kanzakura; assembly: GCA_020521455.1. NCBI lineage: Eukaryota > Viridiplantae > Streptophyta > Magnoliopsida > Rosales > Rosaceae > Prunus > Prunus kanzakura. The sequence continues at coordinate 33,263 of BPUM01001205.1, read as the reverse complement.
ATAGATAGATAATGTGGCTCTCCAGGTCACTCAGGAAGGGATTCACTTGGAGCGACAAGTGGAACCTAATGAACCAATCATAAACTTCTGTTATGTTATAGCAATATAACTTTTGTCTCTTTATCAATTAATAAGCAAATAGACAATAGCACACAAACAGCTGCAATCTATGATCAACAAATTCAATTTCTAAAATTAATAGATTCCTGATCTAAGTGAAATCTGTGGAGAACTGACTTGAAGAAAGTAAGCTTGAAATACTAATCAGTTTCAAACATTACTAATTCAAGCAAAAAAGCATATTCATACTTGCTGATAAGCAAATTAAAAAGCACACATAGAATCAGAAATACAATTGCATACAAGATTAACTTAGAAATAAGATTAAATTAGCAATGTATGCATGCATCAAAACAGCAACTGCATTCCCACTCTTTGATCTCTTATGATACTAAGATTAGAAACTTCCAGTAAACGTCTGTATTAAAGCAATGAACTTTAATCATAACCATATTCAAGATTCTCACTTTCTTATCAAACAAACAATAAACAATTACATCAGATCAAAAATTCGAGTTAAAATGTGAAAACTATTGCAGCCCAGAAATTTTCCCAATAACCAAACAGAAAGCGGAAAGTGAGGAACCTTCAGAGGGGCGTTTCACGCCGGGCTCGACATCGGGAGCTGGCCATGAAGACTAGGACATCAAATGCGACGTCGCCAGATACATAGAGCTACTTCTGCAATGGTCGTCGGTGGCGGAGGCCGAAGGGTCCGACTCGGAAAGGTACCGGAGGGTCAGGTCGGATAGGTAGGAGTCGGTTAGGGCACGTGAGGTGTAGACACTGGAGATGCCGGCTGTGGCGGCTGCGTCGGCTGCAGCAGCAGCAGCTTATTGTGCGGCGCCGTATCCGTAGAGATGGCTCGACCCTAAATCCCATATTTATATGCAGATGTAGCAGCTGCCCTAGCCTAGAAACTGTGAAATCAGATTCGGGACACATGTCCCTTTTCGACTTTTTTCACTGTTGGATTTTTGGGGGTGAGTGGTGTAATTTTATTTCAACTCGAATAATTTTACTTCTGTTAGTCTTCAACCATTGAGGCCAAACCCAAATAATTCCAAATTATAACCCAATTTTTCTCCGAACTCAAGAAAAGTAAGGGGCCAAAATTTGGGAAAATCCAAACTTGGAGAGCCAAACTAGACAGGAAAACTTTTTGGTGGAGCCCACTCGTGGCTGACACAGCCCATATGCAAGGAGGAATCAATGGACGCTAAGTGTCGTGATGTTGTTGCTGCAGAAGCTGTCACGCGCCAACTGTCGTGTGTTGGTGTCGCATCTTTGTTTTTTTTTTTTTTCCACCAATAACCCAAATCAAATTATCCATATTAAATCCAAGTTATTTTAACGGTATAAAAAAAAAATTCAAATGCCCAAAATAATATTTTAAATTAATATAAATCAAAGCCAACCCCAAAACTCACTTCAAACTCTATAAATATCCACCCATTTCTCAAATAAAATTATATTTGTGGAATTTCATAAACCATTCTTAAACCATTCTAAGAAGTTATCCATGAAAAAAAAAATTAGACTTAAACAATTCTTAAACAATTTAATAAAGTCGCAAACTTAAAATTTGAGTCTGAAGAGTTGGGTGAAAAAACGGTTTGAGTTCGGGAAAAACTCAAATAGCTACTTTTTGGAGGGGAAAATTTTGGGTTTAGGACCAAATGGCTTGGAGAAGGCCTTATAAATCAATCTAATTATTATGGATGCCCACCATATACATTTTCCCACAATTCTTGCCACTATGTTTTTACCCACAATGATTTGATTGTAATTTACCTTATATTATACTATCCTCTCCGCATGCGCTTGTTAGAGGTTTTTTTAAAAAAAATTTAAATTTATTTTAGAATTAAAAAAGATAATGGGTAGTTGTATTCCATAAAAATAGGAACCATTATCTGATTTAATTTTAATTTTTTTAAATATGAAAAGGTGTGAATTTACCATATTATCCTCATTTAATTAATAATTTCAATTCTTAATATTTGCATTAACCAAGGGTATTTTCTGGTATTTTGAATGTTTCACCATTCTCTGCCTTTTGCTTTATATATACTAGCCTCTCTGCACGCGCTTCCGCGCCAGCGAGAGGCTTTTTTTTAGAAAAATTTAAATTTATTTTAGAATTAAAAAAGATAATGGTTGGTTGTGTTCCATAAAAATAGGACCCATTATTTGATTTTTCTTTTAATTTTAATTTTTTTTAATATGAAAAAGTGAATTTACCATATTATCCTCATTTAATTAATAATTTCAATTCTTAATGTTTGCATTAACTAAGGGCATTTTTCGGTATTTTGAATGTTTCACCTTTCTCTGCCTTTTGCTTTATATATATATATATATATATAGATTTGTTAAGTGTTGTAAATAGTTGTACTCTATTTTGTCTATAAATACAAGGCATTAAGAGAATTAAATTACAAGCTTGAGAAAAGCAACTCTATGGTTATTATCTTCTTCTAAATTCTCTCCATAATTCCTTAAGTTTTATATCATGTTATTAGCACAAGTCTTTAACCACTAGAGGATCTTGGTTTGAGCTTGGTATAATTTTCTTACCTCTAAATTTATATTCCATTTTTTATTATATTTACTAGTTCAATCGTTAATATGAGTGCTATATTAACCAAGTTTCATTTGGATATAGCTATACACATGTTAATTGATACAAGTGGAAGCTATGTCAAAACATGAATCTTCTATATTATCCATTTTTATATCTAACATTTGTGTAGGGTATTTATCTTATATATAACATACTTATTGTTTTTAAATATATATACATACTTAACGACCACACTTTACATATATTAGCTTTTTTTAATCTACAAACTTACAATATTGATATGATGAGGATGAATTTTTATCATACATGAACTCGAAGTTCATAGACCAATATCCTTGGAACCCGAAGTTCTAAACTAAAATGATAATTGTAATTTCATGAATACTTTTATAAGAAATGAATTTTATTTTGAATTGAGTGGAAACCTGAAGTTCACATCCCAATGATTAAACCTGAAGTTTAAAATCAAAATAATCTTAGACCCAAAAGTTCTAAATGATATGATAATTTAAAGCCAAAAGTCTTAACTTTTATTATACTTGAACATGTAGCTTCAAGTACATAAAATACATATTATAATCCAATCATCTCCTTAAAATTATTATCCTAAACATTTATATTATTGATGCATACTGTTATTTTTATTAATTTTTTATTTCTATCTTTATAGATATACAACAATGTCAAGTCTTGATAAGATTGATTTCACTACACTAAATATTTCTGGCAAGAACTATCTAACGTGGGTTCTCAATGAGGAAATTCATCTGCATGCGAATAATATGGGAAATACCATAAAGCAAGGAAATCAAGCATCCCTGCAAGATCGCGCATAAGCAATGATTTTCCTTCATCGTCATCTTTATGGAGGATCGAAAAATGAATATCTTGGGCTAAAAACCATTCCCTAAAGCAAATGCTAATGAGAATATGCATACATTATCGCCTTAATCAAATGCAAGCAAATATGGGCGTGGCTGAGTTCACGGTCATGGTCATTACAGTTCCCAAAATCGAGGAAGTTATTCAAACAAGAAAAACACATCATACCACCAGCAGTGGAATAATAATGAAGGAAAAAAAAGAAGGAAAGTTTACTCATCACATTGCATTTTGATTATGAAATTGGGAAAATATGGAAGCACGATATAGGTCTCATAAATTGAAAGAACATTATACCAATTGAAATGACTAATTGACACCTTCCATTATGATAATTATTTAAAATAAATATATATAAAAAACTAGAAAGGTCCCTAGGAGCCACGGAGGTAGAAGGGAAATAAAGAAACCAGGGGCAAAGCAAAAAATTAAAAGAAAAACAAGGAGTGCCAATGCACTGGTGTTAAGGTTGTGAGTTTTAAAGGCGTAGTTAGGGGTTTGAAACCTCTCACCTTCACCACTTAAATATTTTAAGGGTATTCTATTATGTATTTATTAATTTAAAAATAAACATATAATTATCAGGCTGAATTCGGGGACGAGGATATCAATACCATCCCCTACTCATACCTAATGAGGGGATACCTGTACCCGATCCCCATTTTGCCCCGAAATCGGGGATTTATGCCATCCCTACACAAGCCCATATAATTAATGCATTTCTACCTTTAAATATCTACACATTAAACTTATGTTATTTGAAGTTCAAATTTGAAACATTAATATCATGTAAATGATACTAAAAAGGATTTCAAAAAAAAAAAAAAAAACTCAAAATAATTACATCGTAAGTTGTGAATTAATCACTATAGTCCATTACACATTATGTTCCAACATTGTTGCCTTCAGTAGTAGTGGCGTCACCTTGTTTTTGTTCCTTCAGTAATAAATTCCATATTTGAGAGTACCACTTACATATCTAATGATTCTTTTAACAACGAGTAAATGAGATTCTTTTGGACAAGACTAAAATCGTGCATAAACACCAACAGAAAACGATATATCAGGTCTACTAGCAGTTAAGTAGAGTAAACTCCCTATCATGCTCCTATAAAGTGTCTGGTCAACATATTTTCCAGTTAGATCTTTATGAAGCTTGGTGGTGGTGGTGCTCATGGGATTTGTGACTGGCTTTGCACTTTCCAATCCAAACTTTGAAACCAAGTCCTTCACATACTTAGTTTGAGATAGAAACATCCCATCTTTTAATTGTTGTACCTGTAATCCAAGGAAGTACGTTAGTTCACCACTCATACTCATTTCATTTTGCATGACGTCAGTAAATTCAGAAACTAGGGCATTTGAAGTTGAACCAAAAACAATATCATCCACATATATTTGTGCAACCATTAGATCATAAGCAACCTTTTTGACAAACAAGGTTTTGTCAATTGTACCCCTGGTGTAACCTTTCAGCAACAAATGAGAGGATTATCTCTCATACCAAGCTCGATGAGCTTGTTTTAAGCCATACAAAGCCTTTCTAAGCCGATACACATGATCAGGATGAAAAGGGTCTTTAAATCCTACAGGTTGTTCAACATGCACCTCTTCCTTGGGCAAGCCATTTAGAAATGCACTTTTGACATCCATTTGATACAATTTGAACTTTAGATGACAAGCAATAGCCAGCAACAATCTAACGAATTCCAAGCGAGCAACTGGAGCAAATGTTTCATCGAAATCAATGCCTTCAACTTGAGTATATCCTTGAGCAACTAGTCTTGCCTTATTTCTCACAACGTTTCCCTTCTCATCTGTCTTGTTTTTGAAGATCAATTTTGTACCAATAACATTGGTGTTAGTTGGCTCTCGGAACAAGATACCAAACATCATTTCTAGTGAATTGATTGAGCTCCTCTTGCATAGCTAAGATGCATTCATTGTCCACAATAGCCTCTTTGACATTTTTTTGGTTCAAGATGAGATACATTGCATAAATAGCTTATCTCTTTTGTAAGTTGAGCCTTTTGACTTCGAGTCATTCTTTGAGCATTGGGATCACCAATGATATCTGTAACCTGGTGATCTCGTTGAACCTGTTTGACTCCTGGACGTTGAACTTGTGAACTTGTATTGCTGGTCTCAACGGTTGTGGCAATGTGGTCTTGAATGTCAATGTCACTGTGATCAATTGTAGAAGCTTCCTTCACGTTAGATAAACTTTGTGGCACTGTAATATCAACACACTCATCAAAAGGTTCATATGTCTAGCAATCATCAATAATAACATTTATCGATTCCATGACAATTTTGGTTAGATGATTGTAAACTCTATAAGCCCTAGAATTTAAGGAGTAACCAAGAAAAGTACCGGTATCACTACGGGCATCAAACTTTCCCACCAAATCTCTATCCTTATAGATGTAGCAAATACTACCAAAGATTAGAAGATGACTTACATTGGGTTTCTTACCTTTCCAGAGCTCATATGGTGTGGTGTTTGTAGTTGGTCTGAGATACACTCTATTTAAGGTATAACATGCTATACTAATAGCTTCTGCCCAAAAATGCTTGGCTAGATTTACAACATTTAGCATGACTTTTCCCATCTCAATCAGTACTCTATTCTTATGTTCAACAACACCATTTTGTTGTGGCGTTATTGGAGCAGAAAACTCATGAGCAATTCCATTAGTATTGCAAAAATCATGAAAAGATGTATTTTCAAATTCAGTCCCATGATTTGTTCTAAGACAAACTACTTTATCATTTTTCTCATTTTGAATCTTAGAACAAATTTTAGAAACTCAATCAAATGCATCAGATTTAGTAGCAAGAAAGTCTACCCAAGCATACCTTGAAAAGTCATCAACTAAAACAAGAATGTATGTCTTACCACCAATGCTGTGAGTTGACATTGGATCTACCAAATCCATATGCATAAGCTCAAGAATTCTGGTGGTTCCAATGAACTTAGTTGCACTGTGATTTGTCCTAGTTTGCTTCCCAATTTGACATCCTCCACACACTCCTTCAGGCTTTCCACTTGGTAGTCCATGAACGTAAGACTTCTTTGACAACTTGAGCAAATCTCGATAATTCACATGTCCTAATCTTTTGTGCCATAACTCCACTTGATCATCCGCTGCCTTGAAGCACAAATTTGAATTGTCAGTGCTAGTGCAATAACAATTCTCTTTTGATCTTGGTGCACATATAACTTGTTTGCCACTTAGATCACTAACTATGCAATTTTTGGTGTTGAATTTATCTTCTCCAAACTCATCACATAACTGACTAATACTCAAAAGATTAGTAGTTAGTCCATCAACAAGTATAACATCATTTAAGAGAGGTAAGCCAACAATCTTGACAGTACCTTTACCTAAAATGCAAGCTTTCTTACCGTCACCAACGGTTACAGACCCACTTACCTTCATATCGACGAAAGATTCAAACCAATTTTTGTCACCTGTCATATGTTTAGAACAACCACTATCAAAGTACCATTTGTCTTTGAGACATGCACTCATAGCTGTAAATACCATACAAACAACATTAGTCTCATCTATGTTAGAAGTGATAGCTAAGGAACATAGTAAGTTGTCTTGAACTTTTTCTTTTCTTGATCCAGCTTGTTACTTTTCTTCCATATCCATTTCTGCTTCATTATTCCAGATTGCATTGAAGCTATAGGGGCTTTTTCGTTCCGGCAACTACTACGGGCCTAGGCTGCTGTAAAAAACCAAATGTGTGAAAATTGCCCCTGGGTCTGAGTTCAAGAATCAGACCCCAAGAATGCTTCAAAACGATAGTTGAGCCATATGAAGCACCTTGGTTACCTTCACCAACAAAACTAACAGTCGCTTACAGGTAAATTCCTAGCTTGGCATGACAAGCTTGTGGCATGGGAGCAAAGCAATCTTGAGTTTAGCATTAAAGAGAGAGAGGGCTGTGAATTTCTATGAGAAACAGGGGTTCTAAGGAAAGGAGAAAGGGATTCTAAGAAGGTTTGTTGAAGAGAGAGAGAGATGGGGGATATAATGGGTGTGTTGAGTAGTTTCCGGCAGCTTGATGAAAACTCTGTCAAGCTCTAGAACGATTTACCAGAAGAGAAAATGGGAAGAGATGGAGGAATGGGGCTCGATATTGCAGAGGTTTCAGGGATGAGAGATAATGCTTGCTCTCTATATGTGGGTTCAAGGATGAGAGATGATGCTTGCTCTCTTGATATGGTTGTGATAATGGGTAGAGGATACCCCCTCTTTTATAGTCGCTGGAAGCTCCTCTTTTCCAAGAAATCCTATTAGGTTCTCTCCAATTTTGCTACGTCTTCGCTTTCATTTCTCTTCTTTTCCTTCGATCCATCCTTGTTTTTGTGAAATCCCCCTCTGCCCAATATACAAAGACCAGATTTTGGGGGGTGCAGAAATCTTCCCGCAGCCACTCCAGTGATAATCTCCTATCTTTGGCTATCACCTCTCCTTCCTTCTTCCCTTATTTCATGGCAAGATTGGGTAAAGGAAGGAGATAGGTAATAGCGTTGGTCTGAACGATGCCTTTTCTCCTGCGTGCGCTAATATCCTCTAGTTATTTGAATGTTCTACCTTGAGGTTTGCTTTGCCCACGTGTTGGAGTCTCCCAGCGGTTCACATACTTGGGCAACTTTGGCTTTTGTCGTGGCTTTTGTCTCTAACCATGTGCTGAAGATTACAGATATTTATCTTGGCTGTGTGGGCTTTCCTAAGGTGATGGTTTAGCCAATTAAGAGAATGGGCTAATCTCTTTAGGTGATGGGCTATTTTATCAAAAAGATGAGCTAATTTTCCTAGAGTATTGGGCTGGTTTTTCTAGAGTATTGGGCTGATTTTTCTAGAGTATTGGGCTTTTTTCTCTCCTTTATGCTAACCCATATATTTGGGCTCAAGAGATGGGCTTAAGTTTTGGGGCTCCCAAGCAACCCAAAACTTCCATTTCTCAGCTCATCAATGGGCCTCATGAAAGCTCGTTATCATCCACACCACAACCCACTCAACAAGCCCCGGGCATTTGCGTGGCTTGAGCCCACTTAAGCTTGTAGCGTGGCTAGGTGTAAAATAACGACTTTCCGCTTGGCATGGCATGTTGATTGGTGTGCTTCAATTTTATTGCCTTTGGAAAGGGATATGATGCTCGACAGGATAATTAGCATGGGCTCGTAGAGCTAGTGCGTTTTATAAGCTTCTCTCGATTCTTAGCATGACATATTATTTATTTGGCATGACACGTGGATTGTGGCTCATGCGAGCGTGTATGACGAACTTTTGCGTGCTCCAAGTCATATTTTCTTAATAAGGTGTTGCACTGGGCCGGGAATTTAATCGGGCCTAACCTTGGATTTTTGGGCCTCAATAGAAGCTGACAATCTGCTAACTTCTTTTGCTAACTCTGAAAATTGATTTTGAAGATTTTCTGCAGTAAACTTGTTAAACTTTTTAACTCTATTTTGACATCTTGACCTAATATGACCTGTTTCACCACAACCATGACACACTTGATTAAACCTTTTTGGCACAAAACTAGTCATAACATTATCATGTAAAACAATTGCATTCATATTTTTAGAGGCAATATCATAAGCAACAATATTAGAGTTAATAATAGGTTTAACAAATTTAGTCACAGAATTAGTTGAAGAGGAGGGTTTGAAACCTATACCTATTTTGTCACCATTTGGCTTACCAATTTCAATCATTCTGTCAAGTTTTTAAGCTCCTATGATCAATCTGTGCAATTTCTCCTCAGCTTCCTTGAGCTTTTCCTTCAACAAGTCTCTCTCAGCAAGTAAGTTGTTGACTTGGGATCGAAGAGATGTTTCAATCCTCTGCCACTCATCCTCCTTTTTTTGCACTTTGATATTGAGTCCATCATTTTATTTTTTCACTTTGTCAAAGTTAAGATACAATTCCTTCTACCTTTCTTTGGTTTCTTCAATATCTACGTCCTCCTCATCTGAATCATCAGATTCACCATTGTTTTCAAGGGCAACAAAAGCAATCTCTTCCTCCTCAACCTCGAACATATCTGACTCATTGTCACTCCAAGAATTATAAGAGGCTTTTAGGGCTTTCTTCTCCTCTTTTTGCTTAGAGATAGTGTTTGCACACTCTTTGGCTTCTTGTCCATACCCTAAACATGCATAACACTTCCTTCCTTCAGACTTGGGAATGAATCTTTGAGACCCATCTTTTGACGTCTTGTTTATAGAAGATCTTGTACCTGAACCACTTCCTTTAGAATTTTGCTTCTTCAGTAGTTTTTGAAAATGATGAGTGATTAAGGCAAGTTGCTTCGAATCAATCTCATTACAATCATCATCTTCTTCTTTTATAACTTTCAATGCTAAATTCTTGTTGGCCTTCTTTACGGGATGTAACTTTGACTCATAGGTTTGCAAGGCTCCACTAAGATTAGCAAGAGATAAAGTAACTATATCTCTTGCCTCTTCTATGGCAGTCTTCTTGGGATGAAGTCTGACATGCAATGATCTCAGAATTTTTTTTACCACTTCCACTTCTGGTATAACTTTTCCCAAGCTTGCACAACTATTGACTATCCCAATAATTTTTTCATAGAATTCAACATAAGGTTCTTCCTCTCCCATTTCGAGTTTTTCAAACTGTGATATAAGTCTTTGCAGCTTCGATTTTCTGACCTTGATATTCCCCTCATGAACAATCATTAGGTTATCCCATGCTTCCTTCGACGTCTTGCAATTTTTGATTTGTGCAAACTGTTCGGAAGATACAACAGCAAATATGGCATGTATGCCCTTCTGATTATAAACACTCATAGCCTTTTCTTCAGCAGTCCATTCTATCTTAGGCTTGGGAATTTGAAATTCACTAACCACAACATCTTTCTCTTCTACACCATCTTTTGTATCAATCTTCCGTTTCTCAATAGTTCTCTCAGTCTTGGTAGGTGCAACATATCCTTCCAAAACCAGATACCAAACATCATCTCCTTGTGCCCAAATATAGGCCTGCATCCTAGCTTTCCATTCTCCATAGTTTTCACTGTTGAACTGAGGAGGATGCGAAGAAGACCCATAATGTCGTTCCATCCTGAGTAACCCCTAGGATCTCTCTAAAATCTTAGAGACCTACTCTAGTACCAATTGAAATCGTGCCTTAGGCAGAGTAAATAGATAACCGGAATATGATTGGACAAGTATTTCAATCCCAAATCTTACTATAATAAAATCTTGCAGTAGAAGTAAATTAACACAAGGATTTTTGTACCCAATGGTACGAGGAAATAACCCAACCGGGAAAAACCTCTAGAAATCCACTAAGAATGGACTATTACAAGACTCAAGAAGATAAACTCTAAACAAGAACCTATCCAATACTTTTGTCTTGCCTTACTTAGTCCTTACTTGAACTCTCTCAAATCGATGATCCTCACGGAGAAGCATGCCAGCACACAACTTCCATTGCACACAGCTTCCAATATGGAATATGAAATATGAAGATGCAAACTAGAAATAAAAAGCTTCACAAAGTTGCTTTGTCATTCTAATTTTTCATGAACTCACCTTTGCTTCTCTCAATATAAATCTCTCAAATCAGTTTTTGCAAAAGTAAGTAACAAAGGTCTTCAAGCTTTGTTTTATATCAAGAGAAATCACGTTCCAAAAAGATTAGGAAAAAGTAGAATTGGTTTTAATGTGAACAAGAGGAAAACAATTTTGCTGATTGATTTTATTATGAATTTCATTCCTAATAAAACTAAATCACAAAAATGTAGTTTTCCTAATATGATATGCAAATGCAAATTACCTTGTAGACATAGTCAACCCTTGATCTGCTGAATCTGGATAAGTCTTGTGACCCAAGTTAATTTGCCTAAAAACTAGGCCTAAATCTACACAACGAGGACACGATTACAAGTCTAGGAAATTAAGCCAATTCCTAAGTGAATTTACATTTACAAATAGCTTGCATCAAATTTGTGATCGACAATAAATTATTGAAAAAATAAATATATTTCGGTTCATCGTCACTGAATAATAGGTAAAATTATGTCATATGATACCAAACCCCTTTCCACGTTATGGTAGACCTCCACCACATCTTAAGTTAATGGCCGGTCAAATACAATCGAAATAAATTCAATGTTTCAGTGGCATGCCACCGAATTTTCCCATCACGTTCAGTATTGGTGTTCTGCATGTAACCAGCGACCATCATGCAATCCTAAACTTGAAAAGTACCAAAAAATAAACTCATACCTTATTCGAAGCCTCTCTAACTTTAGTCTCACCCTTCATATTAGGTATGTTTTCACCAATATAAGCGTATACACCTTGTTAGGGTTGTAGGAACATGATGGTTTGAGAAAAAAGTCTAACTATAGTTGCAAGAACGTAAGGAGGGTGTAGTGAGCAAATTTAATTTTTATTTTAAATATTTTTGTCCTTAACAATAATTACATATATGAGTAAAATAAGTTATTCATATTTAAAACTAGAATGAGGTCAAAAGAGCAAATTATGGGGTTCAAATAAAATCACCCTTTTTTTTAATAAGTTTTTCCATTTTAACTTTTTTAATCAAATAAATAATAGGAATTAAAACGCAGCCATTATAATTTATATCCAACCAACGGTTAATAATTTGATGAAACAAGTCCGCACCACTCCGTAACTTTGGTCAGCAGCAGACTGCGAGTTCCCGCCACTTTTGCCCTTTCCTTCTCTCAGTGAAGACTGAAGAGTGAAGGCAGTAGTCACATAAGTGAAGATTGAAGATTGAAGATTGAAGATTGAAGAAGATGCTGTGGGTGGACAAGTACAGACCCAAAACCCTAGACCAGGCAATGGTCCACCAAGATATCGCACAAAACCTCAAGAAACTTGTAGAACCCAGACCCTCATCCTGTCATCTCTACTGGTTTCATTTCCCAATTTCTAGTTTTTATTTATAATTGAATTTTTGACATCTTGATCTCAAACAGGTCTCAGAGCAGGACTGCCCCCATTTGCTCTTTTATGGCCCTTCTGGTTCCGGCAAGAAAACCCTAATCATCGCCCTTCTTCGTCAGATTTTCGGACCCAGCGCCGATAAGGTCCCTGCTTTTTTAACTCATACTTTTTATTTTGTTTTAAATTTCTCCCAGCCCAGTAACAATTATCAATTTATGCGTATTTTGGCCCTTACCCTTTGTTTGGCTACTAAGAACATGTCTGAAGAGAACAAATGCTTCTTTTGTGAGGATTATGGATTTTGAGAAATTCTTGTGGTTGGCAGGTGAAGGTGGAAAACAGGGCATGGAAAGTTGATGTAAGCTTTACCCTCTTTTTAATTCATGTGATTGATCATTCATGCTGCTTCTGTAGGAAATATTGTTATTTTTCATTAATATTTAGGTGAAGCTGCGTTGATTTATGTTTTATTGGATAATTACTGGTCATGTTTAGACTTTAGCAAATTCATTGAGCATGCTAAAGCATTACATTGACAAATCATTACATACTTGAATGTAATTTGAATATTCTACTTAGATTTCACTTTCTGTTCATTTCGGAAAACACGTGTTGCTTATTATTATTACTCCTTGTTAGCTTTCCCAAAAAAGAACAGAGTTTTGTACCTACTTTTTTATTTTCAAAAGAAAAATCGTCTCGGGTTTCTTGATAGAATCTTTGAACTTTGTTTTCATCCACATAATTGCAGCTTTTGGAAATGATTAAGATGTTGATGTAGGATATGGGTGAATTGAGTATTTAGGTTGTTTAGCGGAAGCGAAAACAATAGAAAACAGAAAATAAAACAAAAGGGATAGGTCTGGAATCACTCCAGGGGTTTGGCTTCACACCAAGTAGTCTCCAATCTCTGGAAAATATGCTTTTCTTTATATCTCAACAACTCCAATTTAAAGAACTACATCGGGGGTGTATATAGCAAACTAAAACCTAGAGACAATAGGATAAAAATCCCTTACTAAAACAGAAATCCTAATCCACCAAGGAACTAATTCAAATAAACTAGGAAACTTAAATCAAATCCTACTAAAGATCTGGAAACTAAAAACCTAGTGAAATCTGGAAAACTAGAGAATCTAGGAAACTAACTAATGATGTCCGCATCAGATGTCTTCCCTTGATAAATGTCTCACACACCACCCCCCCCCCCCCCCCCCCCCCCTCCCTTAGCTGAGTATAATGTATTTGGCGAATCTATTTATCTTTTCATGCTCGCTTTATTTCAAGATATTTTGGGTTTGTTGACTTTTAGTAACAATATTTATGTTTTATGATAGATCTGTATTTTGTTTTCTTAATATCATCCTTGTTGATTACATAGTACATGCATTTTTGAGCACCTTATAACTGGTATTTGGACTCCACTTTCTTATTTTATCCCTTAATTTTGTATTGCATTTTAACTAAAATGCTTCTGTGGTTTATTTTCAGGCTGGAAGTAGAACCATTGATATAGAGCTGACTACATTATCGAGCACCAACCATATTGAACTGAACCCCAGTGATGCAGGGTTTCAGGACAGATATATTGTTCAAGAGATAATTAAAGAAATGGCTAAAAATAGACCCATTGACACAAAAGGGAAAAAAGGATATAAAGGTAGTTTGAAATAAGTTTACTTGCTGATCATTTATTAGTATTTCTTCTGTACATATACTTCAATGTATGCAGGTCGTATTCTTTTTATTTGGTTAAATTTATCTCATAGTTGAATGAATTACTTGTTTATATTATGGTTATTTATGTGGTTTCTCATCATTTTCACAGTACTGTGAAACTGGCATTGTATTCTTCCTTTTCCTCCCCAGCTTGCACCAAGAGTTAAATAAAATGGAAAGTAAAAACTGCAGTTGGATGAAAAAGTATTTGGGTGTCCAAATGTTTAAGAGCGCATACTGATACTATGTCCTGTTTGCGATATCAGTCTTAGTGCTGAATGAAGTTGACAAACTTTCAAGAGAAGCTCAACATTCTCTTCGAAGAACTATGGAGAAATATAGTGCCTATTGCAGGCTAATACTATGCTGTAACAGCTCTTCAAAGGTTACTGAAGCAATCCGGTCTCGGTGTCTTAATGTGCGAATAAATGCACCGACAGAAGAACAGGTTGAATTTTCTGTCTTCCAACTTGTATAATTGTTTGTGTTAGATACAAGATTGTCAAGTATGTTGACTTCCGCTGTTAATTCGTGCATCTTTAAATGAATTCATTTTTTCGGGTGCCAGATTATGAAAGTATTGGAGTTCATTGGAAAGAAAGAAGGGCTGCAGCTTCCTTCTGGATTTGCTGCTCGTATAGCTGAAAAATCAAATAGGAGCTTAAGGAGATCTATATTGTCATTAGAAACTTGTCGTGTTCAACAGTTAAGTTCCATAGGTCTTCTTATTGATCATCAGCTGCACCAAGCAGTTCTTTTCCTTCTTTTTCTTCTGTGCACCATGTAGACTTTGCACATTCCTGATATCTATAGTCTTTCTGTGTACTATTGATGTGGTTGTAGGTATCCCTTTACAAGTAACCAGGCAATACCCCCAATGGATTGGGAGGAATATGTTTCTGAAATTGCATCTGATGTAATGAAGGAGCAGAGCCCAAAAAGGTTTGTTTTTTCTGCACTCTACAATATTGGCGTTTATTGCAATATTTTTGTCGTAGTTAGTTCGAAATTGTCGTTTTGTAGTTAATGATCAAATCCAACTCAATAAATTACAAGAAGATAAATGTGGGAATTCCACAGATTTATGTTACACATTTGACCCCCCCCTACAAGGTGTTAAAAAAAGAAAAAAGAAAAAAGAAAAAACCCATCTAATGGTTATAATGTGGTAGAATATAAGGGTGCCTTTCTAGGGGTAGGAGATTTACCTTTTAATCAGTTTGATTAGTATTCTTATTTCAGGTCTATCTTCTAACGTTGGGTAGGGTGGTAGCTATGTCTTTAAAAGAGATATTTCTTCAGGTCATCACATAGAGTCAAAGTCTGGCTATCTTTATGGGCATCAGTTACTTTTGACTTTTGAGAGATTTCTTTTTCTTCTTTTATGCTGGATTGGCTAGCTGTGGTCTAGTGATGTTTGTTGCTTGTTTCTTGTATTTGCTTTTCTGTTTCTTTTGTGGTGTCTTCAACCACTTTAATGGATTGAGAAGCCATTTTATTGATCTCTTTGTAACCTGGTAGTACATATCCACTTCACAACGCAAACTTGGGCTTGGTTTTGAATGTGCTTTGAGTGGTGTGGGTTTTCCATCATTACCTTGATATGGGGCAGCAAAAAGGCATGTAAGCTTTGACGGTCTGTGATATTGGATCTTATGTGGATTGTTTTTCTGAAAAAAGATTAATAGGTTTTGATGATAGGAAGTGGATATAGTGTAGAAAAAGTAGTAAAATTAGCTTCTTTTTTGGGTGTCTTCATCAAAGAATTTAGGGCTAATCCTTTTGGTATAATTATTATGATGAGTTTCTTGTCCATCCGGAGATTATGTTTTGACATTAAACTTTCTTTTTGTCCATCTTTCTGTACCACCTGGAGTGCACTATGCTTGGACTTCTCAGTTATCCATAACATGTTACCGATTGTTACTCTGCCATTATGTATTATCCATCCTCACCCTTTCCGCTTCTTTTCAACATGTTACCAATTGTTAATTTGCCATTAGATCTTTTTCAGTCTCAATGTCTCATCTTCAAGCAGACTAAGTAGATAGTTATGGCTTCTCTTTCTGGCCGTGAAGTAGAATATTGCAACATAGCCAAATTTGACATAACTTCTGTATATATGCTTGTTGGATTAATCTTGTGAGATGTACTCATTCTGCCATCACTTGATGTCTAACCTCCTATGATGTCCTGATTTGGTCAGTCTTTCATCTACAAATGTGAAACTGTTTTATATCTAGAAAGCATGAAAGTGGGAGGTAAAAAAAGGAATATCTTAGAAGCAAAAAGATGGCCAAGCCTTGTGAAATTCATGGCAGCATGCATGGGTGCCATGTAGCATAAAATAGAATATGTATTTGCAGGATCACACTTTCTCTTATCGAAGCGTCACCTTTTGTAACTTATGATTGAATTAATTGCATGAAAATAGCGACCAGCAGGCCCTTGTTGACCGTAATGTAATTATATTATGTGAAAGGATTTCACACATTCTGTATTGTTATTTTGTTGCATACAATTAGTGATTGCTAAAGTCTGAATTCTTTTCCTTTTATTTTCCTAACTATATTCATGATTATAGAAATAGGACAGATGATTCCTGACCTCTCATTTTTAATCTTCTAGTATTTCTTAAAACTATCTTATCAGAGATTGTTCTATTTGCTTCAGGCTTTATCAGGTGCGGCAAAAATTGTATGAGCTACTTCTTAATTGTATTCCTCCAGAGATCATCTTGAAGGTAGAGATTTCTTTCCCTTTGTTGTTTTTTACAATTTTTTTACCACACCTATTTTATTTAGGCTTAATCAAGTGCGGTAAAAGTTGTATGAGCTACTTCTTAAATGTATTCTTGCAGATATTGTGTTGAAGGTATAGATCTTTCCCGCTATTATTTTGTATGATTCTTTTCCCAATTGATTTGAAGCTTCTAATTGCTTTTTCTCAGAGGCTTCTTTATGAGTTATTGAAGAAGTTGGATGCAGAGTTGAAGCATGAGGTCTGCCATTGGGCTGCATATTATGTAAGTATTTTGTTTATTTTGGACGAAAATGCATAATATGTAAGTATATAATCAAGTCTAGGTCAAAAGTCTTGATTCTGACAGTAGTTCTTTTCCACAATGTGGTTTTGATCATGCTTTATGTCTCTGAGCATCTATAACCCTTGTGAACTTGCAATCTCTTATGCTGTACAATTGGTGCCCATATACATGATTAAGAATCATTATCATACTGACCCGGCTACAAGTGAATCAAAGTGAGCAAGTCATTGATTTCGATTCACAATGTCCTAATAGTCATTTTCCTTCATCTTGAAAATATCCCCCATGTCCTACTGATTTATATATACTAGTAGATGATGAAAAAAAGGCAGAACAGCTATTTGTTGTTAATTGTATTATAGGGCAGTAGGGTTGGTGGAAGTAATCTGGTCATCAATTTCTGATGCAATGTAGGGTACTGGGAGCTATGTCGTGTTGGGTAATATTGATCCATCTCCTAGGAAAATGGAAAAGAAAAGATAAAAAACCAAGGATGATTCTTCACTTCCTGTTGGTGTTCCTGTACTTTACTTTTGATAAACAGAAGCACAATTGAACAATTTGGATAAAGAGACTATAAGGTTACTAAGTCGCATCAGAAATCTGGCAGTAGACAAATTTCATCACTTTTATCTTGTTAATGTGATGAACGCATTATGAGTAGCAGACTAGCAGGTTTTGTTGTCAGACGGAATTTAAGCTTGTGGCTCAGCTTAGAAATAGTTTATTAAAGTCAGTATTTGATTACTGTAAATATTTTTACATTGGAGTTTCATTTCTCTATTTTACAGGAACATAGGATGCGTCTTGGGCAGAAAGCTATATTTCACCTTGAAGGTACTTTTATGCTTCTAGATATTGGGTGAAATAATGATGAGGATGTGTCTTTAGTGTTGTTTTGTACTACTACTTTCCATGATGACGTTGTGTGCTCCCAACTTGGCGGTCTCATTTCATCTTAGATGCAATTTCATCTTGAAGCTGGAGTCTTCATATCCCCACTTATCAATCCTGTAAATGCTCGCCATACATTTGATATGTTTACACAACTAAGACAAAAATACCCCTAGAAGTCAAATTCTAATATAGGCTAATAAAACACAATCATAAAGTAAAACATGTGCTCAAAATGGGTCCCAGCCAACACTCCCTTCAAGCTGTTGCAAAGATGTCCACCAATGGAGTACTATTATTTCTTGACTTTTGGCTACTTCGACTTTTTGATATGGGCTAACGTACACTCCGAACGCGATGGATACTGGGATACGACATGAATCATTTTTCGCAATTTTCTTTTTCTTTCTCCTTTCTTCCTCACACTTGTCATGTCTTTTCACTTTTTTCTTCACATGAATCTATAATAGTTTTTGTGAAGTTATTTTTCTGGTCATCCTCATCATATTTTATTTAGTTTATGGAATTACAGCTTCGTCTTTGGCTTGTGCTCATAAGTGATGCATTATAAGAAGTGGTCATGGATCTCTAGTGATGTTTCTCACCGGCAATTTTTATTTTATTTTTCAGCATTCGTGGCCAAGTTCATGAGCATTTACAAGGGTTTCCTCATTGCAGCATTTGGTTGAGCACCAGACTGGCATGATTTTCTTGAATCTAAAATGTTACTTTGAACATGATGGCAGTGAACTGTGTACCTGTGTCGCTATAAATTATCGGAAGATTTTGTAATAGTCTCTTTTTCTCTTTCATTGTTTTTCCTTTTCTATTTGAAAATTGGCTGTACCTCCCGAAGTTAAAATCTTTGCCTGGCTGTTTCTACAGAATTGGCTAAATACTACACAAAAGTTAGCCAAGTTCATGGACATCAGATGTCTCCCATTTGTAATCAAAGTGATGAACTTTTTAATCATCTCTGTTTGAGTGACATTTTGCCCAACAAATCTGTTCTCAACTTTCACCCTTTCTTAGGCTAAATATTGTGTCTGCCTCACCTGATTGTGAAAAAGCTTACTGTTTGCTGGCAAATTTGGGTTCAAAGAAACCGGTACATTTTTTTCCTCCATGTTACGTGATGTCAAATTGTCTTGTCTCCCCATACAAAACAATTTTTACTGGACTTTTAGAATCATCATAACTCCTTACCTTAAAATCTAAGGGAAAAAAATAAAGGAACCATCCCACCACCATGTATAACATTAAATGAAAAATCCCTGATCCTCCTTTTTGGAAACTTAATTTTCACAGCTCAGTTTTGAACTGTGGGAAAGCTAGTGCGGGTTTAGAAATGTTTTTTGTCATGTTCGTGTGTTTTTTTATCTTCTTTGTCTGAAAATAGGTTTGATTTGCTTCACCTATGAGAATTTCTACCAATTCCTCTTTTATTCATCAAAGCTCATCCCCATCTCCGTCGAGATTACTGCTTTAGCCCTGTCCTATCATCTGTATAATGGGGTTCGTCATTTATTGACGGATTTTTCGGGATTTATCTTTCTTAGAATTGGAAAAAGATTGAAATGACTGTTCAAAATTTCACCTATACCTTTGAGATTCAAATAATTTATATTTTCTTATGAAATGTTTAGTTTATTATTATAAGCGTTGATAGCTCTCTTCTTTAAGGCTTATTCCGTAGAAGCTAACATCAGGCTATTGGCGTTTTATCCGCATCTTCCCGACCAAGACCCGGAAGGGGTTCGCTTTGTTTGGGATGAACTCGCAAAGACTCGACCCGAGGACTTCCCTCGTAGAGTTGCGTCTTTTATAAGACTCGAGTTTCTCAGTGGAACTAAAAAAAAGAGTTTGAGCTCTTTTGGCTTACTTTTAGCCACGCGGGGCGGCTATCCACATGTGTCCCAAGGTGCTTGGTTGGCCTTTCACCCCTAGCCACAAGTCATCCCCGTATTTTGCAGAAAAGGTTCATTGATTTGAGATTACATAGGTCATCTCCATAACAAGAGTCAGTAGGAAAGTGAAGGAGTGGTTCAGGATCGATGCCAATTGGTTTTTACTCTATTTCAGATGTTGAAGCAATTGCTCCTAAATTTGGTCTGTAATGGGCCTGTCATCTGAATCTATATCATTTATTAATAGATTGAAGATTATTCACAAATACTTCTTCAGCTACTTCAAAATGGAAAAAGACCTCCCTAGCGTTTATTTTCTCTCTGGTTAATGATATTAATTTCTTGTGTACACAACCAGCATGTTTTCAAGAAGCAAATATACTTGCGGATGTCTTGGCTAATTTAGGACATTCGGCCTCCAATACAACAATTAGTTCCTAATCTTCTCTTTCTCTGTTTCTAGTAGAGTCAAGTTTTGATATTTGGAATGTACGGATCTTAAGCCCTCTTTGGTGGACTGGACTGAATGAGACTTTTTCAATTAAAATGGACATAGGTCTAGTCTATTGTTTGGTGGGCTTAATTGCATCACACACTAGCAGAGTTCTCGTTATAGTTTCTTTTCTGCTTTCGAGTTGCGCTCTTTATTGGCACGGCACTTATGGATACAAATTGATGCCACTTTTAAAAGAAGTAAAAATTTACAACGTTAGATTTTCTCTTTAAAGAAAATTTCTCATTTCTTGTCAATATGACATTCGTTAATCCATGTTAGAATTAAGCTCGCATTCATGCAAGAATAAAACGAGATCACAGAATAAGGGTCAATGGTTAATAATTTGTAACTTTAAGGTTGATCAGTGCCAATTTTAACAGATGGGAACCAAAGGGACCCCAAAAAGAAAGGCCATATGAACATTGTCTGCAAAAGAGTCCCAACATATTTACCCAAAAATAAACAGTGTTTCAACATGTAAGTTCATAGGGCCAGTGGCAAAAGGCAGATCTTCCTAACAATTATAGATTACATATAGACATTGTAACCATTCTCCATGCGTAAATGAAATCTGATCAATCACCTCCCACCTGTCTCTTCCACGAGTCTTCCACAATCAATTCATCTACTCCCCAGTCTTCGTAACTGAAAATTTCACACCCAATTAACATTTTTCCTAAACAATTAAGTTACAAGTTACAAAGCCAAGACCAAAAAGTCATAGGCGAAAATAAAACCAGAACCTCACCTTCCATCAGGCAGGTAGCGGCGTATGGTGAAGGGTATCTTCCGCTCACGAAGCTCCTTCATAGCAATCTAAGCATTTCAAAATAATAGAGATTACATTCATGTAGCATAAGGGAACAAAATTTATTGTACAATTTAGGGAGCAATTGGAGTTCACTTATATACCATCTTTTCATTTGTAACTAAGAAATTACTAATATGGTTCAATATATAGTAAAATAGATCAATCATCATGTGGTCCACGTGGCCACTGTTTGAAACAACTTAAGAGTAGAAAATGAATGAAAATTGTTTCCACCCAACACATGACTGTAACAACTAGAAATAACAAAGGAGATCCAACTAAGGGTATGCAATATCTTTCTAATTCTGAGTGCCATGGCCATTGGCCTAACATGTCTTCTAAAACAATTATTCAAAGCATGTGTCACATTCATCTTCTTTCTGATTAATGTAGTCATTAACATTATCTTTACTGCTATCATGTTCTTCCTAGCTGTCAATCTAGATAACTAGAAGTCCTTACTTGATTATAGGCTCTATTACACTTAGAGAAACAATCTCATTTATAGTGACAGTGAGCCACACTTAAAAAAAAAAAAGGCTACTTCCTAGCCACTCACCCCCTACAACCATCTAGCTATATATGACAGTGAGCAAACCATCTACCTATATATGAGCATCTGAACTAGAGAGGCCAGACACTCACTCCCTAATCCGCACGTCACAACTATATATGCATAAGCAACTACATACACCAAATTCTTGACCCTCCAAGCATAGTAAAAGGATATGAACAGAAAGGCAAGATCAACTAACTCCTTCATTGATCTGTTCACACTTCATAGGGAGAGAGGACACAACAAACAACAATTTATTAAACTGAAACATTAATAGCATAAATTTGTTCTCATGATATATACTCACACAATTCCTTTACAGTCATGCTTCCATATTATCCATCATGTCCTCCTCTCCCAAAAATTAACCAAGAAACAAACCACCTCCTGACAATTATTCAACAAACTTATTACTCTTTAATTTCCTCTTCTTATTCCCAAACCATTAACTTTAAAAATCCATCCTATCTACAGTGAGATAGTCAACAAGGTCATTAGTATTTGTGAAACATACAGCATTATTCACACTTTTGTTTTAAGATATAATCACTCCATAAGTTCTAGTCCTCCTTCACTTTCACCTCTTATTCAAACTGTTCAAATGAGTATTTAAGAAAGCAATAATAAAAAATCCGATATGCAAGGACCTGATTTTGTAAGCAGCAAAATAACATGGTCAAATTGGGGCTGAAGCTTGATAACTAACATTCTAGCATCTTCAAGGGAGGGGGAACTAATTTGCTAATGTATTTATAAGGGATAAAATGATATACAGATAGCTTCGGGGGAATGTTACCTCAAGTGGGTCAGTCTCACCCTCCAATTCAACCATCACCGGGGCATTCATGCTGGTCGAAAGATTAAAATTTGTGATGGGTCAGAGCCAAAATTAATCAACAAAATTCAAATTCAAATTTTAGACTGAAAAGGAAAGGTTTGGAATTTGAAATACCTAATCTGCAGTGCACGGGTACCCAAGATTCTAGCACGTTCATATTTGGTCATAAATTTTGAGGTTTTCCGAGGTCGTTCCACCTGTGCTTGCTCCTCTTTGCCTTCAGCTTCAATGGTGTCTCCTGGAAGATCATCATTGTTAATATTCTCCACATCCTCCTCTGCACCTTCCTGTCCATTATTCCATTATTCTTCTTCAAAAACTTTCTCTTTCATATTAAGATACAGCGAACTAACAAAACAAAAAGAGAAGCTTACTTCAATTTCTGGCTCCGGTGGCTCATCTTCATATCTGCATTAGATAAAATAAAAGTGAGTCAAATTCATATACACAAAACACAGAAACAACCACAGTTTAAAAAGGGAGGCAGAGAGAGAACCCCATATCCAAGTCGTTATAATCCTCGTCCGCCATTGTTAATGAGTGAACAAGTTTTGAGGGGTTGAGAACTTGAGAGAGAGAGAGAGAGAGAGAGAGAGAGAGAGAGAGTTATGTCTCAGGCAGGGGACTGGGTTTAGGGTTTGAAATAAGGTTTTGGATGATTCGACTAGGGATGACCACCCTAATAAATAATAAGAATATGCCGCTTTTTTTCAAAGACCAAATTTGTTTTTCATTTTAAAAAAGGAAAGTCTTGTTAAAAACGGCGTCGTTTGCTACTTCTGTTTTATGGTTTTTTCCTACAGCACCGCCATATTGGGCACCTTTTTCCCCAAAACACCAAATTTCCTGAAACCAAATTAAAGTCTGCTCCAGCGACCCGACCTCAATCTTTGCATCTCTTTTCTCTTTGGCGTTCCGAGTAGCTCTAGCTCAGCTCAGCTCAGCTTCTAATTGTAAGTAAGCTCGTTCCTCTATTTCATCTCTCTTTCTTGTTGGTTTTTTTTTTGGTGTGTATTGCAGAAGTATACTTATATCTATTGTTTTGAATCCAGAAAAATAAGAATATTAATAGAATTTTCGCTTGTTAGTTCTTATGTTTGTGCTCTCTGAAAACAATACAATAATTGAGTAATGAAAATAGTTGGTGCAAATTGCAGTGCCCTTTTCAGTATTTGACACCCAAATAGATTGTTGTTCTTGCAATTCTTTATTTATTTGTATTTGTTTATTCAAATCAAAACAGGAGCTTGTAGGCTGGAAGGGTAGTTTAATTTATTTTCCTAGAGTAGAAAAGGTGACGTTTTATCGTAGAGAAATACATCTGTGTTGCTCAATGTGACTCTCTTCTGTTGAGAGATTGAATTGATTGTAAGTGTTCCTTCCTAGGGGTTATTTTGGTGTTTGATCTTTGTTTTTATAATTAAATCCTTCCTCTACTCGATGCAAGACCGGATTCCTTTTCAAATTATTAGGGTTGTCTCATTCTTTCTGTACTTTATAAGTACTTATTTCTGTATGGTTATCTGGTGTTTCAAATATTATTGCCTTCTTCTTCTTCATTTTTTTTTTTTTTTTTGGAGAGGTTTTTACTTTAAAGCTTTTCTTGGGTAGGTGATTTTGGCACTCACTTTTGTCCCCCTGCACTCCCTCTCTTTCCTAATGATTTTCTTATTTTCCTATTAGTTGTGACCATTCTAAATCTGACTCAAAAGAACTCCATTTTCTCTGTCATACGGTCATCTTCTCTCATTTGAGTCATTCAGTCCTTCTTCTCATCTGGGTGCTGCAGGGATACAGGCTTTAATACTGAAGTTTCCTGAAGGCCTCTCTGGGTCTTTAATTCCTGCCCAGAAAGGAGAATACCAAGAACCAAAACAAGACCCAAAATACCGGAGCAGAATCCGCACTTAGAATCTAATTCAGATTGGATGTGAAAGCACAAGTGGGTTTCTCAGTTTCACAATCTGATTGCTTAATTATTAATAAGATTTTGCTTGTCATTCTTTACTGAATGATGACTCTACATTGTACAAAACGCAAACCCGAGTGGAGTGGAATAAGTTTCAAATCATTTTACACTTTGGCTGTACTGAGGATACTTTTGTTCTTTACCCTAAACATTAAAACAACCAAAAGAAATAGGTTCTCTACTCATAAATTTTGTGAGATCTGTCAGTATGGATCTTAAAGAAGCGAAAGGAATGAAAAAAAAAAAAAAAAAAACAAGCCTTCTTGCCATGCTGGGGTGAAAATAACTAACTCCAAATGTTCATATGGAAAAGTAGGTGTGGGTGTGAATAAAGAGTACCTGAAACAGGAAAACACAGAGTCATTGTTACGGATCCATCTCCCCCAGAAAATTGTAAAACATCCATCAAGGTTAGCGTGGAGTTGAGTGATGAGAACATGTGGTGAAATCTATCAGGGAACCTAGAAACAGAAATTAAGTTAAGGTATAGTACTGACGTTTGGCCTTTTACACTGCTCTTTATTGTAGCAACTAACAAGCATACCAAGCTAATGAAGAAGCAGCTGAAAATAAGAGTGGAATAAAATGGCTAATGCTTTGCATAGATCAAAAACTACAAAATATTAGGGTCAAAAATACTTTAATGTCAATAGATTATTTTTAATAGTTTGTCGTATTTATTATTCATTGTCTATGTTCCATTCCATATTCTTGGACAGGTTGAAACAAATAGAGCAAAATACACCCAAGAGATTTAATGTAACTGAGGACAGATTTTGATTTTGCTCGACATTTGGATTGTAATGGATACCAGCATGACTGAAAGGACATCTCCTGCCCAAGCCAAATGGAGAAAAGTGGCTTACGGAGGGATGCAACCTGGGTTCGATGACAATCACACTGATGAATCTTTTCTTGAAGAAATGGTCACAAATGCCAATGTGGGCAAAAGGGACATGCTAAAAGTGATGCAGGATTCAGTTTCCATCTCCCAATATCTGTGCATTGTAGCTCTCATTGGTTTGGTTTGGATCTACACCCTCAAATCAACTCTTAATGAAAATTCCCTTTTGCTTCTTGATGTCACCCTTCTTGGATTGGGTTTTATTATTCTCCTCCTCACTCAAGAAATGTTTTCCCTCAATCTTCTCTTCCATTACTTCCTCAATATTTCTTTCTTTACCACGGGCTTATATCTTCTGGCTCCCATTTATCAAACTCTTACAAGATCAATAAGCTCAGACTCCATCTGGGCAGTAACAGTTTCACTCCTTGTGCTTCATCTTTTCCTCCATGACTACTTTGGATCCACCATAAGAACCCTAGGGGCTGCAAACAATCCAACGTTGACAAGTTGCATCTCTTTAAATGCTTCTGTTGTGGCCTCAGTTTTTATTGCTTCACGCCTTCCATCAAGTCAGCTTGTGTTTGCCATGATGCTCTTCTCCTTGCAAGTTTTCCTTTTTGCTCCACTGGTTACTTACTGTATTAGGAAGTATTCCTTCCGTTTGCACCTTTGGTGTTCTTTTGGTCTGATGATTGCGACCTTGGCTTTGGTTTATACCCTGCACTTGTTTCTTTTTGTCGTGTTTTTAGGGTTGTTGGTTTTTGTAACTGTGGTCTGTCCATACTGGCTTATACGAATGCAAGAATACAAATTTGAGATAAATGGCCCTTGGGATGAGGCTAAGCTTTGTTTTGATATAATAGATTGAGATTTTAATGGCCATTTGACTGTTCGTTGTAATATTTGGAATGTCAATGAAGAAAATTCAATGTTGTATGAACTTTTATCTTCTGTATTTTAATCACCAGCAATATGCAGCCTACCAGTTCATGATGGATGGATTTCATAATATTCCTGTTCTTTTTTTCTTTCAGGGAGATTAAAGTTGGCATATCTTATGTTTATGTTAGTAGGAATAGGCAATACATTATCCTCACACGATAATTACATACACTTCCTACGACTCTATTTTGACAGGTGACAGCTGAAAATATTTACTTATTTGGAAATTAGCGGCTTTACTCTCAGCTCGCCTACTTTTTGGAAAAATGCCCTCTTTTTTAAAATCTTGGTTAAATGACCTCTATAAATACTCCCTGTAGGCCACGTATCACTTTTTTTCTGGGCCTCGACTTGTTTTGTCTGATGTTGAGGTATGTCTCTGCATCTCATCTAATGTTAAGAATGTACCTTTTTTGCATCGGACTTGTAAAAAATTTCAGTATTAGAATCATTATAGAGGCTAATAACTTATTTGAGTAATCTCCCAATGTCCTTCTTTGTGGATTTGTTCTTGCATTTGTTATTTGGATTTTCTGCAATGGCATATCTGAACTTATTATTTCTGGATTGATCATGCATATGATTAGATCTTAGTTAGCGAAGTGTTTTATGGTTGTGGGGAGAAATTGACACAATGGTCTGTTGTTTGCAATTCTATTGCTTTTATTGTTGTATTATTGATGTTTCGTTGTTGTTTCATCATTGCGGGTTTATCCACTAGTTCTTTTCGGTCGAAACCACTAGTTTATTGGTAGCTTGACATGTGTTAACAAAGCGATATTTCCTTATGGTTAGATATGGAGACAATTGGCATTTTGGTTTGTTATAATAGAAATTGGGTAACCTCAAAGAAGATGTGCACATACAAAGAAGGTAACTCGAAAGGCATAATAGTATCGTGAACCATCAGTATTTGCACTTCTTTCGAATCCCTTGTTCCATCAGGCCCAAGCAAAGCCACTAGAAAAACATATATCCCATGTATTTGGAAGTAAATAACAAAAATAAAGTTAATAATATACGTGGTCTAAGAAGTGGTTGTAGAATAGGAGACTCCTTTTTGACGTTAAACATGGGTTGGAGCCCAAAGGGTTAGGTGGTGGTGGGCGCTTGGAGAAGGGATGGTGGGGAAGGGGGATGACAGTGGGACGGAAGGATGGGGTAGGATTTTTTTTTTGTTGTTGAAATTTAAAATTTTTGTATTGATGTTTACTTAATATTAAATATTTTTTTAAATCAAACAAATTGACGGAACTGAGACTTAGGACTTAATTTGTTAACTGCTGCAACTACGGTGATAAAATTGGAAAATTGAAATCACGATAAGAAAATCGGAAAATTGAAATCACAGTGACCAAATTTAATTTTGAGCCAAATTCCGATGACTAAAAATGTAATTAACCCTTAATAAAACACCATCGCCTTTGTGTTTAAATTTTTTTTTAAAAAAATAACGCAACATGTGGTAAAACCCTAATTTGTTCCAACCTCCAAGGGCACAATTGGAATTTAGAGTAAAAATAGTGTTGGGTCTGTTTAGCAAACAGTTGGGTCCGACTAGAATTTCCCAAAACCTAGTCCACAAATTAAAACGCGAGATTTTTCTACATTTTTTAGTTTCACTTTTTTTCTTTTTCGCGCGATTCAAACCTCTCTCAACTCTTGCTCCGCCTCCTCCCTCCTCTCTCAATTTCACTCGCTCAGTACTGCCATCGTCCACTTTCGATTAAAGGTATGAAAGTTTCTGAGTTTTTCTTTATTTCTGATTTTATTTCTTTGTTTTTAGTGTTTGAATAAGTGGGTGTTTCAGAGTTTGTGTTTTTGGACTGTTATAATTTAGGTTGATTGAGTTGGGACTGGTTTTGGGTTTTCCCATTGCTGTGGCAAAGCAGAGTGTTGGAAAAAGAAGCTTAGAAAGGAAAAAAAGGGAGAGGTGCATAGGTTTTTGGGTTTTGCCGTTGAAATCAATGCATTTCTTTGTATAAATTTCATGTCATTTACCTGGGTTTGTTTGTTAATATTTTTTTTTCTGTATGTTTGATTGTTGTGTTTTGATCAAGACATACAGACAGAGTGGAATCACATTCTGTCATCTTCCATTTTTTTTGTTTAAATTTTAAAATTGTGCTTCACCTTCCGTAGTTCGTTTGGTGGAAGTGCTTGAGTTTATTTTTTCTATTTATTTATTTCAAATTCGTGCTTCATCCTGTAGGCTGGTAAAGTGCATGAGGTATTTCATTTAATTTTAATTTGTGGTTTTCCGTTGAGAAAGCAAAATGTGAAGACACACACACACACACACAAGGCTATGTAGTTTGAGCTCAACCTCTGAGGGCTGTGTTTCCCCCTTGCAGGTTATTGGGTTTTACAAAATTGTGCAATACTTTGTTCCTTCAAATTGTTCGAAGAAGCCCAAAAAATGCATAAGAATAAGGGAAGAAACAAAGGGAGACCCTCTACGAGACAAATGGATAGGAAGGACCAAAACATGGAAACTGATAACCAAGAAATTGCCACTGAGATCCAAAAAATGGACATGAGGAAGATTTCGAAACAGATTGAGCTTTTGGGTATGTGTATTTGTCTCTTGTTTTTCACATTCATGATTCATCCACTTTCTTTTGTTGTTTTAATGGAAGGTTGTCAACCGAAAAAAGCACCTGTAACCCTATTGGTAGCTCAGTTTGTTTAACTATGCTCTTAACTTTGTGATTCTTTCTGATACAGTGATAGTATGAAGTATATTGTGAAAACTGATAAAAAATTTGAATTATTCTAAACTGATATTATTTTGCATCTTCCTTCATGTAAAATCAACCAGCATAATATGAGAAAATAGTTGTAATGAATAGCTTAAGGATGAATGAAACTAGGTTGGTCCTACATGACGCAGACATGCTAGTTTGTAAAGAATTGGCATATAGTGATTATGTTGGTCAGTTTCGGGCTTGGATGACCTGAATTACTTAAGAAACTGTAGTGTCAAAAAGTACATTGCTCCAGTTTTATATTCTCAGCAGTATCTTGAAATCAATTTCAAACTTCTTGATGAACTTATTTTCTCTGTGCTGTGATTATGGATATGTGTTAGAAGTGAATGGATTGTATTTCGAGCTTATTTGAGATTGTCATTAAATCAGGAAATCAGTATTGAGACCTAACAGAGTGAAATATATGTTTGCTTATATGGCAACAGTCTCTTAAGCATGTGAATATGGAGCTAGTTTCTTGCTTAATCAAGTTCTGTTGCATGTCCAGGACTGCATTCTTGCTTTGCAAGTCTATCATGGCATTTGATGAACTTAAAGTTTTAGTTTAATCAAACTAGGAATCAAAAATTGACTAGACTCGAGATGCTCTAGTTGGAGAGTTAGAGTGCACCAAAGATGTTTTGTAAGAGCTATTAATCAAGAGGTTATGGAATATGTCATACATGGTTAGATGCACTAGAATTCGAAAGGTTGGAGGGATCTTTCATGAGTTTGAACTTGATTCTCCTAAATTTATGTACAGTTCTGTCTAATTAGGGTCATTAACAACTGAATTTGGATTCTGAAATCCATGGGTCTCATTGGTATCAAGGTGTACGGAAGATTTGGAACCTTTGAGGTGCCACTATTAAACTTGAGGCATGGTTATATTCTAGTAAATAGTTAGTTGAGAAAACTGCAATTGCATCATTGTTCAGTTCAAAACGGATTTAGTGTTAACAATATTTAAAGCATGAGGGAAAACTCCTTTACCCTATGAATGATCAAGATTTATTTACAGTTTGAAGGGGTACTATTTACCAGTTCACCTGTTACCATGGAGGTTTTTTCTCGTAATCATCCATACTAATTGTTGGTATTTATTATTACTGGGAAGTGAAGAGATATTTTTGTTCATATCTTTGTGAAACAATAGTATTTCTAAAGTTTTCCTTCTTGAGAGAATGTGCACTTATCTGCAAAATCATATTTATATTTTGGAAGATTCTTAGGAAGAGGTATTACAGTAGAAAAGCCATGATGTGATGAATAAAATATGTCTTAATCTATAATAACCTGCTACACCTTGCTTAATTAGGATGTGGGGAAATTGGATTCAACCATATTAGGTTGTGCGTAAGACATTTCATGAGCCGGGAAATAAACTTATACTTGATTACAATTTGTGTCAAAACTTGTGTAAAAAACATAGTGCCATTGATCTGTCCCCTATATATATATATATAAAAGATAGGAAAATATTTATGAGATATCTATCTTCATGATTTGTGCATTGAACTTATTATGTAAGTAATACGATAGAACAACTTCATATGTTTGAATGTGTGCCTTTTCAGTTGTGTTAAAGCTAGTTTTAGTTTGCTTTTTCACTTCAAATTTTTGCCTTGCAGGTTCTTCTCATATGACATGGAAGCAAAGGAAGGAGTTGGAGAATAGGAAAGTGATTTCTCTAGGTGGAAAGGTATGGACCTTTGCCCTTTTCTTATTCAAAAGTAACATATTAAGCTATGCACTGCTTTCTTTTGAGTTCTGGTTTGTTGTGGGAATGGGAAAAGGATTCACTATTGGAAATATAAGTGAGCAGGAGAATTTCCATAGTGCCTATTATTTCCACACTTTACAAGCTTTGTTGTCATGTAACTGTAGCCGGTTTGATAATTACCTCCTTCAATCGAAAATCTCATGTCACTATCATCTTGATACAATTGAATCCTCTAGCATCCTTTGCATGTAAATCCTATTCGGGCTAGTTTATTGATGACTCATCTCCTCCTAAATTCAACCCATCCACGATGATTTGAAAGGCTAAGGTACCTCATAAGGTATAAATACTTGCTTGGATAATTGACCATGGAAAAAGTTCATACCTGAAATTAATATTTAGCTTTGAGTTCTAATGAGTTTAGAGATAGTCCATCATTTTAGCTTAATGTGGAGTGCTGATGTAGCTTATAGCAGTTAGTTTTTAAGGTGTGTTGCCTGTTATGATGATGGTTTTGTTCTGTTAATGTGGATGTGGTGGTTCCAATCGCGTTTTCAGTGGGCTGGTGATTGGCTGTGACATACTGTTGTTTAGGTTATTACTTTAGTTCAATAAAACAGATGGTGCTAATATCAGTGTAAAGCACACAGCTCATTAACAGAATTGACATTGGTTTCCTTCAGTTGTACACTGAGCTCCAAGTAGCACTGCTTCCTTCAACTATGGTTGTGTATTTATTCATTTGCATGCTTTCCAGTTTCCAGAAATATTCATGTGTGCTTGCCCTTGAAACAGCCTCCAAAGAAGCAGAGACTTCCTCTAAGTATAGCAAGAGTGGTAATGAAGAATCAAAAGGAAAGGGAGAAAAAACTGCTGGAACAGGTGATTATTCTCTTCCATTGCCCTTGTTGAATGGGGAAGCATGGTCAACTTTTACTAACTAAATAATCAATCTGCATAGAATATGGTTCTTGGACGTTTTTGGTGGCAATTTCAGTGGTGGTTCTAAAAGATCAATTGAGAAGCAAAGGCCTGAGAACAGGGTTCTGAAAGCAAGTGAAGGTCGCTTTAGAAATGGTGTACTTGATGTTAAGCATTTGTTACATGCAACTCCATCTAGAGACCGCAGCTCTGGTGCCCATGTGTTCAGAGAGAACAAGAAGGGAAATGGAAAGCAGAACAAAGGTAAGAAAATGATCGGTATGGGCCCTTGAATGCATGAAGATGGAAAATCGTTTCGAACAAAAGAGCAGAAAGATTTTGCTTCTGTTTGTTCTCCTATTGGCATTTGAGCTCAAATAGTAGTGTGATCCATCCTACAACTACTTGTACTGATATTAGTAATTAGCATAGAGTTAGAAAATCTTCTCTTTCTGTGTTTTTCTTCCTTGCACTTAGAAATGTTTGCAATACTTGCCCCTGAATTTTGTTTTCTACCATTTAAGGCTAGCCAAATGCCTATATTTCATGTGCTAAGGCATAATATCGATGTGTTGCTTAACTTGGAGGAAGAATGGGGACTATCTTTATAGCTTTCTAAAATTATTTTTATGTATAGTAAAATATAATCTTCATACTCCCCCGCGAGAGAGAGAGAGAGAGTCCAATAGAATTAAAAATCCAGTATTTTACAAAATATCAAACTCTGGCAAATAAAATTTAAAAAAAATGTAGGACAAAATTTAAAACAAAAACAGAAATATATACAAAGATGCCTATTCTTCTTTCTCATCTATCTACAGCCGCAGGCAGGCACACCTCCTAACTTGACTCTACTAACTAAAAATCACTGACGAAGCAAAGAAACAATGTAACAAGCTAGTTTCAATTCAATTCTACACCACTCTTTCCGTATAGTCTAACTTTCATAATGCACACGAGAAACTTGTCGTAGTGTACTCGTACTTGCACGAATTATTTTCGATTTCTGTTCATCCTTTTAATGTGACGTTCCCTATGCCCGTTTTCAAACTTAAGCAAAAGTTGCAGAACATTCTCAGTAAGACAGGGCTAACTCAATGCGTCAAAAGCAGCCTTGGCAATGCCAGTGGGAAATCTTGACAGTACAAAACAAAAATTTATGGCAGGAGCTATCTTTGAGTTTAGGGTTTTCTGTTCAAAATTCATGAGTTACAGATTCAGCACCGTGCCGTGTTCCACTATCTGTGATCAGGCTCCATGGCTTTCAACCACTTTTTCTAAATATGCAGCAGGCCAAAGCTAATTTGCATCGGCTGTAATTTGCTCAAGCAACATTTCACATGT